>JBBMOE010000081.1:522646-639931 GCA_037975065.1 Chaetodon trifasciatus
CCCCCCTCTCATCCTCTGCTCCTGTCTCTCCCTCCCTCTGTCTCTATCTCCCTCTCTTTGGCCAGTAACATGGCAGCAGCCATGCATCAAAGGGAGCTACAGAACAATGCAAGGGGCCAGCCAGGAATTTGAAGAGCTTTTTCTTTTCTGAAACAGGAATTTCATACGGCAGAGTTCTGTCATATCCTGGGTGGACCGTCTCAGCAGCCGCTGGAAGCAGAAACCAAAAAGAAAAGGCGAGGGCACAACCCGAAACAAAGCGATATTTGACTGTAACTCGCTGACCTGCCTGGTTAAGCACCAACAGGGGAAAGAAAACTTCAGCATCCTCTCTCTTTCTCAGCTTTCCCTCACTAAAATAGCCAATAGCGTGGCAGCATCCGCCAGTTCAAAACACCCAGAATGTACCAGAGATAGACGAGCAGGGTGTAAGCCTCTCTAATGACTTTATTTGTGAAAATTGATTCCTGGTGTGTTTTTGTTAACACAGCTGGTGTAACATTAATACACAGCTCCGTGACCACCTCTGTGTATGTGTGTGTGTGCGGAAATAAGGTTCATGAGGATGTTACCCAGCACGAGATTCTTTCAGAGCTCTTTATAAATGGAGCTGAGGCATTTCAGCGCCAGGCTTGGATTTCATGGCCTCTGAGAAGGCAGGAACTCTTCCTATATCTATCTCTGTCTCTGTCTATTTCTCCCTCTCTCCCTCTCCTTGCAGGTTTGCAGACTATTTCTGCATTAATCACCATGACACAGGCAAGGCAACTCAATTTTCTGCTCCTGTAGGTAAGGTGCGTGGCGTCCCGAAACGGTGGCACGAGGCATGAAACAGGCAAGCGGGGGCTAATCTTTGGTTACTGGTGTAATTGAAATGCTATCCACACTGTAGGGTGCATTAAAGTCTGATAACAGCGGTTCCTGTGGCCAATTTAAGTAGCTTGACTTCCTTTGGCTAGAAGGGAATAAAGGAAAGGGTGAGAGAGAGAGAGAGAGAGAGAGAGAGAGAGAGAGAGAAAGAGAAAGAGAAAGAGAGAGAGAGAGAGAGAGAGAGAGAGAGAGAGAGAGAACATAAATCAAGAACATAAATGGCACCCCATGCACCTCGTTATCTGTAGACAAAGAACGGCATTAACCCTCAATGACTTTCCCAACTTCACTTCATCTGTCAAAATAACAAAGATTGTGTGCATGTTGTCAAGCCCCATATCATCGTATTTCATCCAAGGCTGCATTTGCACTGACAAATGCTTGTCCTGAATAAACTGCCTTGTTGTCCACATATAGCTTTCTCCAACTCTTTGTCATGAATCCCTGCATCATTGAGCAGTTATTTACTAAAGTGGAACATAGGCCAAATATCATCCGATCAAACTACTAGCCTGACATCAGGAAACAGCCCCATCTTGAACAGTCTGAATACAGCACAATCCTCAAAGTCCAAATCCAAACCAGTGATGATACAGCCTTGTGCCCAGAAACCAGTCGCAACTAGGCATAAAATGCCAATTGTTAAATAACACTGTGGCACAATCACCATCAGTAGCTTGACAAGCAATCAACAAATGTCTGCAAAATCTCTTCAATGCTATGTGTGTCTTCTTCGGAAACAATTCAAATTGAACACATTAATACATTTGAACATGTTTCAATGAAAATACAAATATGACTTTGTTGTGAAGTAACAAAATTATTTTCATTCCTAATAAGACAACACGCCACTTGTTAATGACATATCATTTAAACTTGCACTGGAAGGAAAGGCACCTGGAAAATACTCAACTAAAAACTTAATTTAAAATCAAACTGTGCCAAAAAGCAATAGCAATAAGGCCAGAATGTCCCAAGTGTACCTCAGCAACGTGTAACCTGCCCTACAAGCATGATATACAATAGACAAAGGTGAGGGATATGTCTTATGACTATACCTTTAATTAGATTAGTGGTGGAAATCAGAGCTACATAGTTCATGCTGTCTGTAGAGATAAAAAAAAATGAAACTGCTGACAAGAGCTTAAAATGCTCCATGGGACAAAACAGTCAACATTCTTAGCAGGAAAAAACACTTTCATCAACGGGAGGGGGAATCGGGCTTGACATTAAGCAGGCAGCTTATTCTAATCAATTCCATACGGGACACTAACATGTGCTAAGTGACTGTAAGCTACTCAATAGGGCCATTAGGAGCAGGTGGTTAAATGTGGCTACAAGTTAAGTGGACTAAGCCAGTTAGCCTTTAAGGGAGTGGCAGTCAAAATGGGGTGGACTAGCAGCTACTGGCAGCAGAGTGGTCTAAAAGGCTGCAGGGAAATGGGTTACAATCTGTTCTAAACTGGCAGGATTTTCAAAAAAACAGCAGCAAGGTTCTGCTGCCACCAGGACAGGCTGATAGTGGGGCAAGTAGTCAGTAAAGTGGTATCATCAACCAGACAGGGAAGGAGTGAGTGCATGCATCTGTGTCCATGTAATAAGATATAAAACAACAACCACAATAATGGCTGTGATTCTCATTCCATAATAACCTTAAGTGTTTGCATGCATAATGCATAACATTAGGGTACTAAGAGGGGGGTGTGGACAGCTAAGCCCCATTGTCTGCACAGCGCACCATGTAACCCCCACAAGCATGGTGCTGAGGGGAGTGGGGGTGGGTTTTGAGTGGATTATCTTGTGCAACGGGATGGAGGAGCAGCTGGCGGGGGTAACTTCACCCAAAAGTACCCAGGGATATTGAATGGGCTGCAGGGTGAAAGAGGGACTCAGCAATGTCTCTTTCATACAGTAGACATTAAGGACTGCTAGTCTACTTGTGTCTGCAGATGTAGTCCCATACAGATTATATACTGTAAATACCAAAATAATGCATTCATTTCAGTTCAGGCTTGCTTTTGCTTACTTGCTTTTGCTTACTTGCTCTCTCTTGCTTGCACTTTTAGATCAGTGAAGGCACTTAATTACCAATAACAATTACACCCATCGAATAGTTAAATTCACAAATGTCAAGGAATGTTCAACCTGTTTAACATCATGTATTACACGACTTCAGGTAGAAACTAGTAGAAAGGCTGCAGAAGAAAACAAAGGCAGGGAAGAAGTTGAAGAATGAAGCCATTGCAATAAAAAAGATTTAGACCAGGCACACTGCTGTAGAAAAGTCATACCAGTTTCCTGCCAAGGACTGTTGTCCCATGTTATCTCGCTCTCTTTTTCCATATTTCTTGTGCCTTTCCACTGTCAACTAACTAACAAAGTAAAACAGAGGGGCAGGAGTTGACTGTGCAGGCATGAGAAACACTGAAACCCTAAGTTTTATTCACAGAATTTCATCTTTTTGTTTTTTTTTTTATTGAAAGCCAATTTTCAGTAACAGAATTCAGAATAAAAACTATAGAACCAGATGAAACAATTCTATAAAGGATGGCTATCTGTAGAGATACCAGAGATTACATAAGCTTTGCCATATTAAAGCCTGCCAGCGGCTACTCTCCTGTCTAGCACCTAACTGGCTATACACAGGCAGATAGTCAATACAATGCTGGAGAGCCTGAGGGCCAGATCAGTTACTATGCCTCTGACTGGGCAGGGTGAGCTGAGGCCAGATGGACAGTGATCCCACACCTCCCCTGCCTGCCTCTCTGACAGCCACACAAACCCGCAGCCGCACCCCTGAATGTGACACACACACACACACACACACACACACACACACACACACACACACACACACACACANCACACACACACACACACACACACACACACACACACACACACACACACCAATGAGAGAGCACAGAGGTTCAACCACCTCATGCACACAGAGGAGCAAAGGATGGTATGCACAACAGGATATGCACGACCTGCTCAACACAAACAAAGACACATCCTTGTAGCTATTGTGCACTTTGATTCACCTCAGACAGACATGGATCAATAACTAAATAGATGAAAATATACAGCATTGCATCGACAGAGACAGCTGCTACATGTGGCAAATAGGGCCAAGTGAAGACATCATCACCATCCAATATCAAATCTTATTTGGTTTTTTAAGTGCAAGGTTTCAGCCAGACAGGCGCGCACACACGTTTTCCCATTTTTTAACTAGGGCTGTCACTTTTTATTCCAAATGTAATGACCTGTTCGAATTTTACATATTTCAGTTTATGACTGTCACAATATACTACACAGGAACTTTTCAAAGTGTCACAAGTCTTTCTCTTATCACCTGTAAATATAACAGCACTTTACAATGCTGCAATATGTACCACTGTAATGGGATAGCAAGATGTGTCGTTGGGAATGCATTCACCAAAGTGAACTAAAAAACAGACTGTGAAAGTGCTGATTTACTCTTTCAATAATTACAGTGCACTGAGCCCAGCATCACAGTCCCAGACAGACTGAGTGCCTAAAATTGCAGCGCCAGCATCCACCACTTTATCCTAATGAGCAGGAGAGTGCCAGGCTCTAAACCACAGTGACGACAGCTCGAGCACCACACCGCCTCATCGCCCCACGGCTGAACGGCCAAGAGCAACACAGGAGACACACAACAAACCCGAATGACGAAACATAGCTTAACCCTGAACGTCATCCTAAAAAGATGCAGTATAAAGCAGGCAGGGATTGGATGTCCATGGGTGTGGGACTGAGACTGACACTGGTTGCAGGACATAAAAGCAGCTGACTTTCAAGTGGATGCAAATGCTCTGCCCTGTACGGGGCTGTGCTTTTCCTTTGGCTGCCAGGATTTCTGAGTGAGTTCTCAGATAAGGGACAGGCTGAAAAGTGCCAAAATCCCAGTGGTACAAATGATGGCTTTTACAGATACAAGAAGCTCACCACTATCTCTACTAGGCAGAATTTCATTCAGTCAAACTATTTCCGAAACAATTAGGTAATCAAACAATTGTAATTGTCAATTAAGCTTTTTTCTATTTATCAAAACAGCCAAACGTTTACTGGCTACACATTCTTCAAATGTAAATATTTTCAGGTTTTGACAGTAAATGGAGTAAGGTTTGATGATTGCTCAGACAGACATTTGAGGGGCAGTTTCAACGGTTACAGAACTGAACCAAACACTTCAACAAGTACCAGAGCTGCAATAATTACCACAAAATCAATTGGCAACTATTTTGATAATTGTTCAATAAAATTTCAAGCAAACCTGCCAAATGAGAAGATTCACTGCTTTCCCTTGTCTTATGTTTACGTTAAATGAACATCTTTTGGTATTGGTCGACAAAAGACATTTGATAATGTCACCATAGGCACTCAGAAATTGTGATGGGCATGGCCTCTCAGATATGAATGACTTTGGCTTCACAATGACCATAAAAACACCCAAATATTGATACTTGTTGATACAAGAGAGCAACTGGTAAGTACATTCTGTTCTCACACAGTGGGATCACGGTGGAGAATAGATATGAACCCTTGACCCCGACATCCACAACCATCATGGCCTCTCACAGCTGTTGCACTAATGCACACAAGCCTACGCTAAGCTGTATAAACACCACAAATGATCTGCCCCAAAACGTATCAATCCAACAGTATATCACAACATTTAACAGGGTGAAGCTGGCACTAGAGACAGCAGATGACTAGTTTTCATTCACAGGCTTGTCACCCCAGATAAAAATCAACCTTTTGGAAAGCTGACCATGGTGGCTGAAATCTGACATAGCCATCCAAGCTCGAAAAAAGGCCTTTGAGTGACTGAGGAGAAAGTATTCAAGGTACTGCACGTATTTCAGTGAAGACACAGACCCGCTATTGCTCACAGAGCAGTAGGCTGGATCTGATTGCCAGCATGTGGCCCCCATTTTAAACAGTCACATTTCTGCAAATGTTTCAGTGTCAACCACCTGCATTTTTTCTCAAGAATGTCACCACATACCTGCCCTGAGTCATAAAAGTAGGCAATTTGAAGTTCACACCAAAGCTGACAAGAGACAACAAACAATGAACTTAAATTTGCAGAATCTCAGTGACCCGACAAACAAGGTGAAAAAAATAAGCTTTGCGGTTTAAAACAATCTCATCACGTTTACACAAGAAAACCAATTCCATGACAAATTTCCAACCTAAAGGTGTTGATAATTTAGTTTCTGTACACTTAAAGACAACACATTGGCCACAGGAACCAGGGTTTTTAGAGTATGGCAGATTTCTTTGCATAATGTTTGTGGTTTGCTCTTTTTAATCCTCTCTTTGCTTTGGCCTTGAGGAAGAGGAAGGGGAAACAGCGGTGTCGACAACGGAAGTGGCTGAGCATTGTAAATACAGAGGCTGTGTCACAACTCAAAGGCTGAATCTGGCAAAAGATGTGGGTCTTTCACAGAACCTGAATCTCAGGCAAAACCTGTTCCTGCTCACCTGGAAATAAGACCTTCAGAGGCAGACAATTCATCTGAATGGACCTTAATGTTCTGTTCTGATCCCTGGAGACACTGTGTGAATGTTAATAAACATGACTGTGAACCAACCATAAGTCCACTGCAGTAAATAACACATTATGCCTGATTGGGGTCCCAGAGACCCCAGTTATAAAAGATGACAAAATGCAATAGGTTATCGTAAGCTCTATGTCCGTGAATGGTGTTAACAGTACTTCTTACTGAGCACCATCTCTCCCCAAATCCCATCCGACGTCTAACAGGACCCCTCTGGCGTCATATAATCTTTTCCAACTTTATTTATTGACAAATCTCAACTCAACACATCATCAGACTATCGACCAGTGCACACTTGATGGTGGAAAACTAAGGGCCACAAACAATACAGTCCTTCAAATTGAAGCAAAAGAAGGCAGCATCTTTGTGCCTTTGAAATGGGACACAGCATAAGTTACCCTGCAATAAGGGTCTTGCAGTCCATGCAGAAAGTCAGGAAAGGTGTGAGGGGAACAGGGAGAAAGGCCATGCATGTGTGTCACTCACACTTGATTTCACACACAGATGACAACAGCCTCCTCAGCAACAACTCACACACCCTGACAACAGTAGCATGGAGGTTTTCAGGCAGCAACACACTGCCCAGTGAGTGTCTGCATGTCAAAATACCGTTTTTAAGCCAAGACAGTGTCATCGCTCCCACACCCTAACCATGCCCACCACACCCACACAGCCCAAAACACACTGATTATGTAATGTAGATTCAGAGCCAGAACAGCATCCCTCTATCACTGAGATCTGCAGACGATGCTGCCTGATAATCTGCCTCTGAGCTCTCTGAACTCCTTTTCTCTCATGTCGCTCTGCCAAGTCAAGAATGAGATCACTGCATGTGCAGGGGTGCAAATACCAACACAAAGATGATGATTATCTTGGCAAGAAAATGACTTAGGTGCAAGAAATCCAAGGTGCAAACTTGGTCATATCTATCAGTATCACAGATGTATGACATGCTGCTGACACTAAGTTTTAGCAAAGCCACTGATTTCAAATGATAAACAAACACATCCCCAGGACCCCAAATAAATCCATAATCTGAAAGCCCAGATGAGGCATTTTATCTATACGATCAGAACATGTGCAGGAGTTTCTGCAATCTTTAAATCACTTTTTGTCGATTTTATTGCCCCACCACCAGCTGTTTATAGTTCGAACATCATAAAACCATGCCTCGTGCTGTTCGGGTCCCTGCCGAGGATCCCTTGGTGGTCCTGGGACCCCACTTTTGGAGCCATTGTTTGGATAGTTTCTGGGTGCTTTTTTAAGCCTCAAGTGGAGCTTAAATAATACCATTTGTCTCTGGGTGCAAACACGCTGAATTCTCCCAGGTTTAGCAAAAGGCCCAGTTTAGCCTCACAGAACAATAGCGGTGCACGCTGAGGCAGCATGCCGAGTGGAACACATGAAGCCAGTCAATAATACGAACCTGATACCACTAGGACCATGCCAGTGGAGTTCTGTACAGTCGTGCTTCCAAATATATGGCTTACTGGGGGTAAAACACGTAGAAACCACCGCCCCACCGTCTCGTGCTGTGCTAACGTTAATGTTACACTTCCATCATCACCACATGACGGAGACGGCGTCTGGCGTCAAAACAAACCGTGTTTGGTTAATTTAAAAGACAGACCACGAACAGGGCGAGCTTCCCTGAACAACCCGGTCATTTTTGAGGCAATTTGCGGTTTAAAAAATTGCAAAGAAACCAGAAGGTGATGCATCTTAACTTAAATAATTTCGCTCGCGCTGGAAACGTTACAGCGTAGTAAATTCCCCGTACCTTTCAACCGCCGACCGTGGTCTTGAAGACTCCTGGAGAAACAAACAGTCCCTCCCTTCCAGTCCAGCACGGAGGGAAAATGCACTTAAATGTCGACAGAGCAGTAAATTTCACCAGACTAACAATGGACCCGCGCAGTCAGCTGCGAGCGTCCCACTCCGTGTCCTTCCCTCCACGTTTGAGCAGCGGCTGGCGGCGCCCTCATGAAAGATGGACTCGGGCGGGGGAAGTGGGGGGAGAGCGACAGAGGAGTCCGGGAGCAGATTGAAGGCGAAACGTGGTAATCATAAAAGAAGATACAGATTAAATCCCGCGAGCGGTCCAATCAAAAGCGCGAGACTGGTTATGCAAAGCAGGAGTGACGTCAAATTCAAACCAATCTCGAGCTCCGGCGGAGCTGGGTTCTCAAATTGGGGCCCGGGGCCACCTCGGAAGTGTGTATTGGAGGAGCCGCTTAATTTCACTGTTTTTAATATCAGTCCCTCATTATGGATGTAGTAAAACTTTATTTGAAAGATTAAAATTATGTTTCTCAATGATGTAATAAGCAAAATATTCTCAAGGTAAAACGTAAAACAGGAACCCAGTGAAAAGTGGTTAAAAGGTTATTTCAGCAATTTTGTGTTCAACGTGGGGGAAGTTGGCTAACTCACAAGAGCCAAAATAAATAAATAAATAAAATAAAGTAAAAACTATCCTGATTTTGCCCCTAGTGTGACCCAAAAGCCAACAACACAGGACTCTACATTTCCCATAATGCAACTGGCTTTTTATTTCATTTGACCCTCCCTGCATAGTGAAGGGCTATGGCTTTCAAACGCCAGCCTTGAGTTTTTACACATACATTTTAGTCTCCAAACCTAAGCTGAGATGACTCTGATGACCCAGTTTCTGTCTCCAGAAGACAGCATGACAAGACAGTAGTTTCTCTATTCTCTGTGTACTTCACGATCCTGCAGCAACAAAATCCTTCTCAATCTGGGCCCGTTAGTGATGTTTTATCAAATAGGAGGCAGTGGCATTAGGCACAATGTGATTTTGTCATTTAATATTTTCATCTGCTTTTAACTTTATTTTATTGTCCTTGTCCTTTGTCCTTGTTCTTTTATTATTCTATTTCCTGTTTTTGCTTGTATTTGCTCCTATTGGTTGTTTCTTTTTTGTCCTCATAAAGCACTTTGTAACTGTGTTAAAGTTTATTATTACTTGGCTGGTAAAATCATATGGGACACCAGGGCTGTTTCACATTATGTTTCATTGTTTCCACTGTTGTATTGCCACCTGCTGTATGGGTCAAGTGTGTGATTCTCTCTTATTCTGTGACAAAAATAGCCAGAGGAGTAAAGCAATCTCATCAAACAGGGGTTCCCAAGAATCTCTGTTTTGAGGCTCCGGCCATTAAAAGTTCGGGAGCTGTAGCTGCAGTAAAGCGCTGACACTCAACATGAACTCACTCTTTTAGCCCACCCACAGTGCCTAAAATGAAATTTGAGAAACCAAGTTGCATGAGTAATAGTCTTCCTTCTTCACACGCACAAATGGTTTTGTGTTTCCTGAGATTTAGATGGTTGGGAAGATGCCTGATTAAAATGGTTTCCTTCTGAATGAAGGAAGTTTCTCTAAAGTCTGTACAGTCTATTTTCTGCACTTGTATTCTAGCACAGTGTCCACTTCCCTATGGTACAAACCCACAATAGCTGTGAGTTGAATGCTTTTTTTAAATGTTGAGCTGCAGCTGCAGGCTCCACAATAGAAAATGATGAAAAGGGACAAGACACACACAGACTACTGCAACTAACAGAGAGAGAGGGAGTGAATGGTCAAGACATCTGACATTAACTGTTGTTTTCTCTGATAACACTCAGAGACAAGGAGAAAGAATGAAGACATTTAAAAGAAAAAGCCAAAGAGAAATCTAAAACTCTGTGAAGGAAGGGAGGAAAGAAGGCTTACCAGAAATCATCAACCACAGACTCATCAGTGCACACATTCTCAATGTGCCTCCATGAAGAGTGAGAGCGTGTGTGTGTGTGAGTCATGTCTCAGCTCTGCCTCTCCATCCCTGCTCTTTACAGGACTCTGGCAGCCGTTTCATCAGCAGCCTGTCAGCCTTTCCAGTCGGTAAGAGGCCCTGTGCCAGAACAAGGGGGAAAACCCGCAACTTTCACTAATCCTGCAACTTAAACTCATTTTAGTTTGCAATTTGCGTTTGCAGCCACGTTATTTAAAACCGAGTTTAAAACATTATATTTGAAATGAAAAAAGGCTCTTGGCTCTCGGATGTGGATCCATCAGAAGCGTGTAAGTAAACCATTTAAGGCTCCTTCTTTTATTTCACTTAACTTGGCACTAATAGCACCAATCATTATATCACAGAGCTGAAAAAGCAACTAAATCCCCTCACATCCTGTCCATCCATTTCAAATTGTTTCATAATGTTGTTACACAGGGGTGTGGCTCAGCACTGGGCTCTGGTAGAAGTCCTTAACAGAATTAAAATGAACTGATAATCTTCAAGGTTTTTCTACACAGACTTGACACTTTTAAATTGGTTTCCTTAATGTAGTCTGGTCACCCATCTGCCCTCACACCCCAGAGTGAAGACAGGTGCACACACTGCCTGTGGCACAAAACACACTCTGCAAGCCCAAACACAGACAAGCAGAATAACTGAGACACCAAACACAAACTCAGGCGGCCGCAGATTCAGTGATTCATGAAATAAGATATAAGACAGGAAAAGGAAACTGCTGCTGCTGCAGGCCTGCATTTTTTTTTTTTTTTATCTGAAGTGCTCTGTTAGTATAAAAGGCCCTGAACTTCAAACAGCAAGTCCCAAGTGAATGACTGAAGCACATTTCAATTCAAGCTGGCATCAACAAAGGACCACACCCGTCATCAGCACACTGAAACCACAACTGATAGAACATTACCAGCTTCTGGAGCAAGGCATTAGCTTTGGGCTTTCAGTGAGCATCAAAGGTAAAAGTAGTCCAACATATATGCATGCCGTGTGAGAAAAAAAAGTTGAATTTGACTGTTCCTTCCCTCTCACACAGTCTGACATGAGCCATCAAGGCACTGTGAGAGCAGTACATAATGCATGATGATATTAGGTTAAGTGGGTGGAAGGCAAGGATGTGCAACATCAGCTGCCAAGACTTGCTTGGGAAGCTCAATAACCAGGAAATGAGCTCATCATATTGGACTGTTCTGAAAAAAGAATCCAGAATTGTAATTTCCTCTCTGTGTAGGCTCTGTGCTGCAGCGTCTCAACTAAAACATGCAGGGTGTTCACAGCAGCTGTGCATGACCAAGTGGTAGATTCAAGGATTCATTTGCAAAAATCTTGAACTGTAGTTTCTGTTAAATCCTCAACATAACCTTTTTATCGACCAACAAAGGAGAAAAATAAACTTGTTGACCTTTGGCACAGTGTTGATTGAATCTGTATGCAGACATATGAGCTCCCCCTTCTGAGAATTCAGTGGAACTGCACCCAAAGTCACTGTAGATAAATTCAAATCATGATGCAAAATTAAATAAAACTATGTTTTAATATCAAAGATGAGCCACAAAACTCAAGTAGGTGACACACCAAGTAGGTGACTTCAAATGACTCATGTCTCTAATGTTTGCATTTTTTCAATACAGTTCAAGTGCAGATCATTTGTATAAAAAACATGATACCATCAAGATGCAAGATAGGTACATCTTGGTAACACTAGACAATATATAGATGTATGTCAAATAATTTAAAGTTAAGGCCATGGATAAATTTGGCACATGTCAGCCATCTAGATCCAAAGTCCATCAGCATATTCATCTTAAATGACACATAGCTGGCTAATTAAACAGAGTATGAGATGACTGGAAAAAATACTGTCATCGTATTAACCCACTACTGCTTGGACCAGGGATCATCTCTCCTTCACAAAGAAACAATTTTCCTAAAAACACTGTGCAGAGTCCACACTGTGAAACTCCTCTAGCTATTGTGCGTTTCATGCGATACAAAGGAAAATAAATTCAAAATCCAGTCAATGGGCTACAGTTTTAGACATCATTATGAAGACAACAAACAGACTAAAAAGCACTATGATTCAGTGAGACAGGACATCATTACAAACCTTCAAATATGCTTCTACTGTCAATAAGTGGTCATCTTGTTATCAACCCCAAACCTCCACCTTGTATGCAATTCAAGTCATTTTTCTCTTACAAGTCAGATACAGTTTGCAGACTGCCATCATTATTGTACAGAAATAAAGGAAGCAGACAACAGTTCTAGCTTATGAACAACAGAAGAACTCTTTGTATCTTCATGTACTTTAGCATCATTAAAGAAACATGCATATGGGTCTTCAGAACAGCTTGTTGCAGCTGACTACAGACAATATTTAGTGTTTCATTAGTGACATTACATTGACCATTACTCAGATAAATGTAATACAGCAGAAAACCTACTACAGCAACCAAGTGCAGCAAGAACTACATAGCTATAGCATCCACATCTGATGGTAACGTGATGCTTGGGCAGCAGAACCGCAGCTCAAGACGCTGTTTGAAACTTTATACTGGAGGTGCAGCTCACAGGAGAGAAAACAAATCAATTTGTGGGCCATTTGTCCGATATTTTTCTGAAAGCAATCTCCCTGATTGTCTAAAAAAGACAAACTACTAACAAGGTGGATTTCCATCATTCTGTATGAATGTACAATGTACATGTCCCACTGACAGCTGATATGATGGAGTATAAGGGATGTTATGGTATTTCAAAACAGAGTAGTTGGGTGGAAGAAAAAGGACACAACTTCTCCTTTTTATGTTTTGTAAGATGTATGAAAGCATCAGTTTAAGAGCCCTGTCTTCAAGAGGTAACCTACTTTGAAATACTACGAAAGGAAAAAACACAAAAATACAAACAGTTTGCACCATGTATGCACTATTGTAGTCATAATCATGGCACCTGTACCCACTTAGTATTTTGACAATAGGCCCTGTCACTGGTTCAGCGTTGTGCATCATTAAATACATAAGAAAAAATACTGTTTCGTTTTAAAAACCAACAAAGGAAAGAGAAATGTCTGTGCATTAGTCATCCGTGATGGTCCAGTCCTGTGTAAGGCAGAGTTTCTTGCTCATGGAGTTGAGGACGGGGAAAACAAAAGGTCAATACGGAAAAATGTGACATATTCCTTCTGCAGAGTGCTTGTCCAGCTAATGGTGACTCCTCCTTCACACAAGTGCTGAGGCTTGACCCAGACTCAGTATGTTGCCACAGAGACATGGGGGTCAGGAGTGTGCAGCGTATCCCTGTTGTCAGCAGGGGCAGTCAGTGAGGTCACTGAGGTACACTTCAGTTCACCAGCAGGACGTCCTCATATGTCGTCGTTCTGGTGGGAAATCAAAGAAAAGTGGTTCATGTAAACATTTTCTATAGTCAGAACATTTGACATGAAATTAAATAGTCTTATTTAGAGTCAAATAATGGCAGTATTTCCTGAAGCATTATTAACACTTAAACCATTATGGTTGAAAATCATCCCAAACATGGTGGAGTAATATTTTTCAAACCTGGTCTTCACTGTGCTCACGCTACCTTAAAACACTTACAAACACATGCTGACATTTGAAAACATTCTTATCTTTAAAGACTTGTTTTTGGCATTTTGCTTTATTATGACACTAAAAGTAGAGGTACAGACAGGAAATGACAGAGGATAAGAGAGAGGGGTATGACATGCAACAAAGGTTCCCAGGCAGCTCACGTCAGGTCCCTTTTTTCCTTTGCTGCTACTGTTTGTTATCAATGAAACCATGTGTTGGTTAGACACACTGAGATAGAATTACTCCACCAGAATTATTCAGTCCTCACTGATTACTCATCACAGAGATGACTGCTGCTGTTGATCTTATCCCCCCTCCCCCTCACCTGTCACAGCAGCAGAAGAAGGAGCACGGCGAGGTCTCCAGACCCCTGAACTTCCCAGAGCTCGGTGCATCCGTACATTCCGCTATAAAGGCATGCAGGTCTGTGATGTGCATGGGCTCTTGGGTTTGATGCTGTGGAAAACAAAGAGTACACATTATTGCTATTGTTTATTATATTTTTCTCCTTCATTCTACAGCTCTGACAGCATTCTGGCATTCAGAAAAACAGAAAGGGTAACTAGGTTTAAGTCAGCCCCATTTCCTACCTTGATGGTCTCGTAGGCTCCTGTGATGAGGGCAATGAACAGCGAAAGCACCATGTAGATGAAAAGGGAGATGAAGGTGTACAAGTAAACTTGGCTGAACAGCCACACCAGAGTGCTGCTCTCCTGCATCTCCGAGAACGTCACAAACATGTCGTCCCCATTAATGAGGGAGAATAGGCACTCTGACACCATGGACAGAGAGCGGAACTGAGGGAGAGAAAACAGCCATCAAACCTATGCAGCGTTAAGAAATAAGGGTGAACTGAAAGTTTTTCATAGTAAGTAAAGCTTGAAGTTACAGAACACAATGTTGAATGGCAAGAATGTAAGAATCGCAAACCAAACTACTTCAAAAAGAACCAACAAACACACTACTATAAAAGGCTCTTAAAGGTGCAGTAGTTGGTCATATCAACTTAAAGGCAACAATGTGTCAATGCTGTGTTCACAGCTTGTTTCCACTGGCCACAACAATATGTTCTTGCAGGTTTACGTGGTTTTACTGCACCAAATGGTCACATCTGTGTCTGCAAGAGTTTCGTTTTTGTCCACCTTGACGTGGTATGGTCCAAGGACGATCCAGCCACAGAAGCAGTAGCCCAGATAGATGACGGCCACGCAGCAGCAGAAGCGGATCACATTAGGGAACGCCGCTCGAAGTGTCACAATAAGGATCTATGGGAAGCACAGAGACATTAGAAAGATCAAATTACAATGTGAGAGAGAGCACAGAGATTAGATTCACAGGATTTATTACATTTCATCAACCCATTAAGAGAAGCATTTTCTCACCTTCTGACAAGTTATTAAATAAACAGAAGCTTACGACCCTATCAGCCGATGTACGCCAGTGTATCTGTGACTTACATTGTACTTTTGGAAGAACGTGAGGTAGCGAATTACTCCAACCCACACCAAGAGTGTGGAGGTTCCCAACAGGATGCCACACAAGTCATATGAGGACATATTCTGTCAGGAGAGAAAACATACTTTGGATACAGGCAGCATAATTTCACAATGAACATAAAATGACATCGCTGCGTTAGTGATTAACTCATTATTGATTTACAACAGAGATTGCTGACAGCAGCTACAGGCTAGTTGAATTCTGTGCAATTAACCACAAGGAGAAACTACAGCAGGTATCGCCACTTGACACAGGACAAACCTTCGACTCAATGCCGATTTTGATGATGGTACCAGTGATGGTGAGGATGTCGCTGATGATAAGGAGGATATACCAGCCATTAATGAACTCGAGACGGTCAGCCCAGCACACTTTACGGTCCAGAGTTTCCTTAAAGAACTGCACAAACTCCTGATAAACACACAGCAAGAGGGGAATTAGCAAAACTAGAAGCATGAGGTGTACATGCAGTGAAATATTCATTGTCTTTGCAGTCATATACACTAAATGCACACATCTATTTTAAATAAAACCATCCTGAGTCTGCTAACTATTATGGTGTAACAAGGTATTATTTTCAGGTTTTTAGTCACTTTTGTCTCTTGATTTTGGCCCAGCACGATTTTGACGATAATGCTGTCATTCAAAGATCTCATTGTGTCATATGGTCTCCTTCAAATGGAACAGACTGTCTGTACCTGTTGGAGCATGATGCCTCGCAGTATGGAGCGTCCACACAGCAGCAGTGACAGAATGCACACCAGAGCCACAGCCACATCAAACGCTACACGTGTGTAGTTCTCAGCTGGAGGTGAAAAGGAGAAAGCAGAGAGGTTAGCAGCGCTTCAGTTTGATGTTGTGTTTGTATCACTACTGCGGTGTTCTTTAACACCTTTTGATAGCTTTGAAGGCTACTATTTCTGTGTCATCTTTCCCTTGCATACTACCGCTGCAATATTTCTTTGACTGCTGTGAGTCTTATATTACTCGCTGCTCCATCCTCTTTTCAAGAGTCCCATCCATCCACTCATCTGGTGTCTCACCGTGTCCAGAGACGCTCGGGTCTTTACACTCCTTTATGGTTGCCTGGTTTTCTAACCGGATCTTCACCTTCCCGCTGTGGGCCTTGTTGTCCAGGACTATCTGGAGGAGAAAGGTGACAAGCACACAATTCATATCCTTTGAAACTGTAGTATTTTAGGAAGTAAAGTCTGTATTATAAAATATAGATAGGGCCGCAGCTATCATTGAGAACAGAGAGATCATGTCCTTATTTTGTATTCGTAATATTTCTGAATACAAAATAAAATATGAAATGCTCCAAGTGGGTGGATGAAAAAGGGAAAAAAGTCAAAAAATATTTGTGAAACTGGCCCATGTGTTACATTAGGACAGCCAGACTATATAATTAATAAATGTCCTAGGAAACACTGGATCAGTGTTGAGTGTAGACTAGTGTGGTGTACTCTGGACTGATGCTGATTGACCCAAAAATCTGGGTTAGAGGTTTAACTTTGCCAATCAGCTCCTTTCAGGTGAGGTGATTTCTACTAAACATTTGACCATACAGCCAGTGACCTCGGCAGCAAGCTGTTGTTAAGCCCCATTATGAAGAAACAGAACAAATAATGTGCAAAAAAATGTGCAAAATGGGAGATGCCTCAATAAGGATGCGTAATTTTCACAAAACAAAATATAATCATCCATTACCTCTGAATCATGCGTGTGTATGTTCTGGCCTTTATTGCTCACCGTTATGTAAAAAGTGTAGCAGTCTGGGATCTCATTGTTGATGATGGTCTGTATATTGATCGCCTTCAGCTGGAACTCTATGGTGACATTTATGAACCTTCAAAAGAGAAATTAGTGGTAGTTCAGAGGGGAAACAGACACAGACTGGGAGGCAGACATAGACATTTCATGTTGCCAGAATGACTGAATTGCATACCTCTGTGTGTGTGTGTGTGTGTGTGTGTGTGTGTGTGTGTGTGTGTGTTTCTACAGACACCTGTGTCAGCGTTCTTGTATACATGCTTGAGTGCAGCAGAGATAAGTGACTTGTTGAATGTCATCATCAGATACTACAGAGACAAATCTCACCAATGGACGCCAAACAAGGAGAAGCCATGTGAAAAATGAAGCCTTACTTGTGGAACTTGAGTGTAAAGTTCTTGTAGCTGCTGGTGAGTGGAGCTGGAGGGACGGACAGCGGGTCCACACCTACACAGTCTGAAAACAGTGGAGAGCAGACAGTGTACAGTCATGTTGAGTAAACACTGGAATATTCTGAAGCTGTGATCCAAGAGAGGAGAAAACACTGAATGTCTGATTTCTGGCATTTTGCTGTTCCTCTATACCCAGTACAACATTAAACAAGTAATGAGTAATCCTAATCATGAGAAGCAGCAGATCACAAAGAAGAATTTCACATACATGTAATACGAGGTGAAGAAAGATTTTAACATGAGGTTGTTTCCACTGTTGCTACTTCCTCTTAATTTGGTCAAATTTGACTCAAAAACACAGTGATATGAGGAAGTAAGAAACTCTGAGGGTACACAACACCCTCTCTCTCTCTGGAATTGTGTACAAAGCATATAAATAATGTTACATGTAAAAAAAAAATGCTGGTGACAAACTTTAACACTTTAACCCCCTTGCCCACTAGCAAACTGTAGTTAAGCAGATATAAGGGCATTTAAAGTGTTTTTGTTAAAGTACAGGCTTATCAACAAGCAGAACTTCTATTGTTACAACTACTAATTATCATATTGCACATATCTGCATACAACTATATTATAGTGTATTATAACCCATTCGTTAAATGTTTATGTAGTGTAATAAGTCAAAGACTATGACAAGGACTTCAGACACATCATAAAGCCCGCTCAGATGCACTTCTGATGCATGACTTTGTATCTATAAAGCATCACATACTGTTTCCACAGAGCACCTTCAAGCAGGTCAGAGTGTGCACTCCTGAGCACGCCTGAGCAATCCCATAGGTGCATGCACATTGTTGACATACTAATAAAAATAATATCATTCATTCACATTATTCAGTGACATTAATCTCCTAGTGTCTTGAACCACGTACATTAAATGAGTTAACTCCATCATCGCCTTCTTTTCAATAGCAATGATTGATAACCATTTGAAATTATGAGAAAACAATCTCATAACTACAAGATACTTTTTTCTCAGAATTATGAGATCCAGGTCTCGTGATTATGAGGTAGTTTTGAATTTAAATGTAAAAATGACCTATAATGAACATCACAGTACATTTTCACCTCATGACTGCAGTAGAATGTGATGCAAAAACCAAAACAGGGCTCTGGGATTGTAACTGTGCATTTTCAGGAGTTAAAGTTATTTGTAATTATTTTTAAAAATCCTCTAAAAAAGACTTTGTATGAGAAAACTCTCGACCTCTGATACCTACTTGTGCTCAAGCCAGTGTAACCTCAAACATTCCTCCCACTCAGGTGTTTTTTTATTTTGTTTTTTTTGAAGTGATAACAGCGGCTGCTTGTGTTGTTCCCACAGGCAAACAACTGTCACAGTGGTTAGTCTGCAGATAATTGTACTCTGCTGGACCTCTAAATACTTAAAAACAAATTATATGCAAACTATGCATGAAGCACCATTTTTAGGACAATCCATTCCCAATGTGGTCTGTCTCTGCAGCACTATCTGTACTTTTTCATGTTTGTTTTAGTGTAAAAGGGAAGAGTGCACTTGTGTTTTTCAGCGACCTTGACCAAGTTATCTGCTCCTCTGGTTAATATGCAGCAATGATATAACTAACCTTAGACCATGGTACATATCTCCTTTGATGTGTATCCATTACAGCCCCCACTATTAAATGTGAACTGCTGTTTTACAACAACCTTCTAGCACTGTTAACAACTAGCTTCACAGGCCAGCAATATCTCCTCCACATTGTACAGTGTAGTTGTAGTAGTACGGTGTACCTGTGATGATGTGAGGGTCTATGCTGAAGGTGTCATTGGCTGGGTCAATGCTTCCCTTCTTGTAGTACTGTTGGCAGAGGGAGAGCGCGCTGCCATTCACACCAACACCATAGACGTATGCATAGCGTCCCACTGTGGTCTCTGGTAAGGCCAGATACTGGGGGAGAAACAGATACGGTTTGAGCTTGAGCAAAAAAATTTGCATCTTGTGCATCTCTTAATGATTATATCTGTACGACTCGACTTCATAAATGTACAGAGACGAGAAGAAAAAGGAGTGAGGCTGCTGAGTTTATGTTGAGCTCAGTTAAGCCAGAGCCTGAGCTGAACACAGACACACTTAGTGGCTAGTTTACAGCTAACATTGGTACAGATGGCATAGCGATCAAATTCCTGTGAATGAAGTGAGGCTATGGGTTTCGTCACTCTGTCTGGACACACCAGGGCCTGATATATTCAAAATGACACAGAGGCACATCACTGCCTTTCTTACACTGTTCTGCCTCAGACACTGTGGCCTCTAGCTGAGGTGCCCTACTGGCACCCATATTAGTCTTAAATATTTTTTTTTCAGAAAACTATTATAAGATACTCTGTTATGATGGAAAACAGACCTTGTGCGACATGAACTTTGGTGCATTGAAGCAGGGCTTACCTGTTCCACAGTGTAGAAAATATGGTCGTAGACATCACTCTGCCTGTAAACGGCAAAGGAGTCATCTGAAGACTCGTCATAGTCTTTCAGGAACAGGTGCTTGAAGGTCATAGTATTCTCCTCCTTGAAGGTCACCACCACCTGGTTACTGAGGCCAAACAGCACTAACTGGAGCAAAGAGGGGGAGAGTGTGGCATGTCAGGAGGAGGAGTGGCAAAAAAGAAAACCCTGAGGCTGCATGTTCCAGGTGCACCTTAAGACCGCAGGCTTTGTGTTAAAGAAGAATGCTTTAAGTTATGACTATCACATAATCAGAACATTCTGCATGTGTTTGCACCTCCTAAATTACTGACAGATCCCACCCAGGAAGCGCAGATGAGAGTTGTTTCTATATTTCTGTGTACAAACAGTGAAAACAATATTTTTTACAACCTTTGAACTGTTCTAAAATAACATTCTGAGTGATGATCACTAAAGATTTGCATGTATAGTTAAAGGCGCCTGTGTCATTCTTCTCGTATTTTAGGATGGCATGCATATCATGTCGGGTAAAGACACACACATGCCACATGATTTAGGGGCAACTTTGTGCAGGAAAAGACTCTAAATCAAGAGAGTGACAGAAAACACACATTCAAAGACAAACTTTAAGTGTGGAGGCCCAAAGAAAAACAGTCTTGTGGTAAGCAACAGAAGAGCATTACAAGATTTAGATGTAACATATGATGTACCTGAGCGGTGACAATAATTATCTTGAGCAGCTGTAGGATCAGCTTATAAGGCTTGCGGCCCTTGGCGTGATATTTATCACAAGGGCTCATGAAGAAGTATTTCAGCTTCCTGCGAATGGCCTCCTCTTCCTGATCAGCCCCGACCCAATGACCTGCCGTTGCTGTGGGAAACCGATGGTTGTTGTGGTTATGACCATGACTGTTACTCTGGTCATGCTCCCCGCTGCTGTCTGTGGAGCCGTAGCGAGTCACCGGACAGGACAGGCCTTCTCGTTCTGAAAGAAATAAATAAGTAATCTTTATTTTCTGCATCATGCTGGTGCTGATTTTGATGCGAGTTTAAAAACCCTTTGCGCCATGGAGCGCATCTTTAAGCAAGTGTTTCAAGTGGTCACACTCAAAGTCCTGTGTGAGTCAATACTATTATTGAGTCTCTTAAAGAGAATATGGATATGCATTCAATATGTACAGTATTGTAGAGACTCTGGTCGATAGAACAATAACCACAGAAAATTAATTTAAGTCAGCTTCACTGCCTTCCCTCACCATTACGACTGACGTTGTCTTAATGGTTTCACTTTATTGGGGCTGGTATTTGTCAGTTTTGTGACTCAGTATTGCATCCAGAAATTGTTAAAAGGTGGTCAATCACCTTGACCAGCTTTACTTTATGTTTTGTTTATTTGCTCATTGGCAAATGTTGGTGTGTTAATATGCCAAATTAAGACGGTGAACATGGTAAACATTGCACCAGCTAAACATCAGCACATTAAAATGGTCATTGTCAGCATGTTAGCATGCTCGTGTATTTAGCTCAAACCACTGCTCTATGTGCACAGAGCATGTCAGAGCTGCTGACAAGTCTTCAGTCTTGTTTATTTTATGCGAGTGGTTAGCTGGACTTTGTTTTGGGCGAGGTGACACACACCTGTAATAAAACATAAAGGGAAACCCTGGCTTGAATATTTTTCAGTTTATGACGCATACATAAATCAAGCTAGCTCACATGGCTGTTACATTAAAAAATGTCAAGACGATAATAAATCAAATGTCCATGGCAAGAAAGAAATTAGGCAAAATTAGGAGACCAGGACAAGAGTCTCTAGAGGTTGTTTGCAGATGATGTCATGACACTCTGTTGTGGTGCAAACCGCAGATGGAGGGCCAGAATTTATTTTCTGCATAGGAAGCACTACAACACACACTCAAAATGCTGATGTTTTGCATTGTTTACGGTTGCTCAGATCGATCAAACCAAGAAACCAGAAGGTGCTTTTATTGAGCACCAAACGCTGTTGTTCATGAGGGTGAAAAACGCAAGAAACTGACCTTAAAACAAAAGAAAAAATGCTTGTTAACTGTCTGCAGTCAAGTCATAGCTACAGCGCTAACGGTTTCATATAAGTCAACTGAACATACATAATGTACGCTGTCTTGTTTCGAGATGATCCACGTGTTTAGTGGCATTTCACTGGACCTTTGTGAGTGGTTAACCTAGCAAACAGCCGTAATGTAAATGTCAACATTCAGCACCACAGTGCTGAATGTTTGCTGCTCGGTTAATCGACAGGAAAATAAAAGCTACAGTAGTCATCCCATAGCACTTGGTACTAACTACTAACAAGAAAGTTGTACTCCTCCATACCTTTGTTTGCTTTCATTCATTTTCTAGGGTAAAACAACGTCTGAATGAGCAGGCAGTTGTTATATCTACTGTCTCAACTGCAGCAAAACTTTCAGTTTAGTTGAAAAATTGCTCCTCTTCATGAAGTAAGGGTCACATCCTACATGTGATCTGATTTTCTGTTTGTACCTTTCTCTCATAATTTCATCTAAACCAGCCAGGTAAGAACTTTCCTTCTCAACTGCAGTTTCCACTTCTGGCCCTCTGACTGAATTTAACCTCACGTGACTGCAAACAACCCTTTTGTGCAGTCCAACAGTTGTGGCTGTAACAACTAGCTGAGAGGGAAAGCGACAATCACGTGAATTGCGCTGGTTTTCCAAAGTGCTGAGGCCAAGTCTACTCATTTCTTGCAAAACCTGATTCCACCATCAACTCACTGACATTGTCTACTTCCAGTGACAGCATCCTGTCAGTGCCACACATGTGCCTAAGCCTGAACGGTCTGTCCTCAGCTTTTACTGTTTCACCTCAGTCTGATACCTCCACTTTGTGTCTTGGTGTGCATGGCTTTACTCCTCCGTACCCTCTGGCACTTTGAACATGCGCTCATCTTGGCTGTACATGTGATTTAACCCTTTTGACTCCAAAGCTACAGGGATTAGTGGAAATAAATGTTGCTATGGGTCCTCCAAAGTATACAGGACACAACAAGAGCCTATATTTGATTTGTTTTTATAGTGTTTAGAGCAATACTGACTTGTGAAAACACTGCTACACATCTTCAAGTTTAGAGGAGTCAGTTCTTCGTTGTAAAAGTGCTACATCAGCCAAAACAAAAAGGACACAAACCTGACAATTACAACGCCAGGAAATGATTTTTTATAAACATCCCTAATAAATAGACAAAAAAAATCCTGCACAGAATCCTCCAGAACAGAGACAGATAGAATTACTCCATAGAAAACAACAGAAAAATGGAAACAGCGAGTTGATGTGTCATGTCTTTGTGGTAGGAACCAACCAAATTGTAGGAAAGTCACAAATCACAAAGCAGGATAATCACGCTTAATACTTGTCACATGCTTTAGCTGGCTAGACCTGGCTGCTTTAAAGAAAAAAAAACAAGAATGGGGTCACTCAGTTTACATTCAGGGAAATGACTCGCTGGGCTGACAACAAACTCAAACTGGTCATGGTGGTTGTCGTAGAGCATTTGGTCACTGTTCCGACAGACATGAGGACCTTGTTTAAGTATTACTATGTGATCATAGTCAGCACGCGCAAGGTCAGATAAACTACCGAGTCAGGACGAATGCAAGCTCAACTGACACAATCAGTCAGCAGAGCAAATCACCAGCTTAGCAAAGTTGTCTAATGGAAATGAGAAGTGAAACAAGGAAAAAAACCACCAGCAGTGTTCCATATCAACCAGCACTGACTGTAAACATGGTGAAAGTTTAACAGAGTGACATTACACAGAAAACTTAGGGAGTAACATAACTCCAAATTCTTGTCATGTGTTACAGAGCACTGCAATCAATCAACTAACACAAACACAAAATGGTGTTTGTTCCTGTTTTCCTACATAGCACAATCCTTACATTCATTTCTTTACAAGTAGTTTGTATGGGTACTGGAAGGAGAGGAGTTAATTCTTTATATGAGAAACCATCTGTGACAGTATTGTAAACAACTGGTAGCCTCACTCAAATGGATTTATCCCACTCCTGCTTCATGAGACTCACCTAGAAAATACCTCATGTCTCGTGCGTATTTAAGTCAGTCTGTTGGGAATGATTCCGCTCCTGCATTATGCATTTGTTCATTTTTGTGAAAAAGAAGAAACAGAGGCTCATATTCTGAATATGATTCGCTGACAAATGCAGATTTCCCATCTCTAAACTGTTCAGTTATGAATTTGAAAATGCCTTAAAAGCGCACTCCATTGATTTAGCATTATAATCCTATAACACTGATGGATCCATGATTAAAAATGGATCAAAATCAAGGCAGCAGAAAGAGAGAAAGTCCACTTTGTCTGTGAAGATTCTCAGTCATTCAGGTCACGGTTATCCAAGGAGGGCTGGATCTGGATGTAGGTCAAAGTCTACTGTGCATAACTAAGTCATAACCTGAGGTTTTATGACAGTCACATTTGGCCACCTTTAATAAACCAAATCCACATTCATAGGGATCAGTTCCTACATTATCACACGCCTGAGAGTGACAGCATCTCAATGAACTCTGCCACAACCGCGGAAGGCGAGGTGACCTGGCCTTGACGAGGGTTGCGTGCATTGGTGAGAAGAATGAAAAACAGACGAAAGAATCCAACTACTTCACATTTCATGCAGACAGACAACAGACAGCAGACCAAGAGCACAAATATCTTTGATCAGAGGAGTGTGTCGACTGTCACGGCAGATAGCGATCTGAGACAAACAAAGTGGGTGCAGGCCATTGACCGTGCCACCAGATTTGACACACACTGAGTTAATCCATGAAAATATCTGGCTCTTCCGGTTCATGGCTGCCAGTGCAGTGCTAGCAGAGTCTCAAATGTCGCTACATGTCTGTCAATCAAAACCCTTACTGTAACAGGAAATCTGTCAACAACTTGGTATCTGTGCCTAGATCTAGTCTGGCAGTCCACAGCCAGAGGCCACCCACAGGTTGAGAGTCCAAAACGTCCACTTAAACCACAGTTAAAGGAAGTACCTCGCAGAAAAAGATGATATGCTGATAAACAGGCTCTGGGTTATTTGTGGGTTGGATGTCATACTTTTTATGCACCATGTTCTTCTTTTGCAGCAATGTGCTTAATTTCACTTCACCATGAGCACTTAAAACTGTTTTAAGGTTAAACACAAGAGTTATTGTCAGGGGAGGAAAAAAGGCCTGATAATTCGGCCTTAAATGGTCAGTGTATCCACATCACCAAATAAAACAAATCAAAAACAGTATCTCCTTTCTTAACCCTTTTGGCAGTACTTAGTGCACATAATTTGGGATTTATGTGCAGACATTTTGAGATATGCACCTCTGAAACTTCTGCTGCCACCACATTACCATGGAGGTTAGCAGGGAGATAAAGCACTAACATTTCACATGCATAGATGGATACCACTAGGGATGGGCAGAAAGAAATCTTTTTGTAATTACAGTGAACTGATGCGTTAACTTGAAGCTTACTGAACACATAATGTGTGTGATGCTACACAGGCCTTAGTCTGTGTGTGTGGCTCATAGCTCCTTAAAGCAGACCAGGAAAACACAAGCTGCTATTAAAATACTTTTAAAATGTTGACATAAATATTGTAACTCAGGGTCTACTTACCAGCTTTTTTCACGCTGCAGAGGAAGACTATAATGAGTGGAGCCTTACTTCATCCAACCCACATCCACAATCTCTCAAAAAACTGCAGACTCAACCATGCGTAAGAGGAGCTTATGAAGCGGTGTTGGACCTGTTATTATGCATGATAGAGTTGGGCCATTTAGATGCACTTGACTTAGTAGATTTGATGAAAGGGGGGCTGCTGGTGGTGATGGAAGATCTGGGTCTTAATGGCCAGACAGTCTTAACAACAGTCTCCCACAGTCACTGCAACCTCTGAAACTGGGTCCAGATGCAGGCCCACAATCTGTACTAACATTAGGTCAGCTGATTTCATTTAAAGGGGCATTCTATTAATCATTGTCCACTATACATGCAGTGGAATGTAAACCTACCTAAACACATACAACTAAGGCTGCAACTAACAATTATTTTCAATTTCTACTAATCTGCTTTCATGGAATTATGTGCAAGATTAAACAATCAAACATTTAGTCTAAAAATCTCAGAAAATAGTGCAAAACGGTCATCACAAGTTCAAAGGAACCAAAGGCATGTCCTTAAATATCATTCTTTGTTGGACTGACCGTCCAAAACCCAAAGGTAATGATTATAGTGTTATCAAAATGGATAAAAGTAGCAAATTTTCACATTTCAGAAGCTGGACACAGTGAATCACGGGCATTTTCGCTTGAAATAAGAATCAAACAAATAACTGATTGTCAAAGAAATTTCTACTTTGAAAACAAAAATTAAGCTACAGAGTCATCACAGCAGCAAAAGGCTGATGTTGACAGAGCACTTTGGGAAAAGCACACTTGATGATAATGACTAAGTTACTGTACCTCAGCTGTCCAGAGGATGACAGGGCAGATACACAGCTGAAGTTACCGTAATGTTTTTGGTGTCTCAACAACTTACATTAAGGTACATTTCAGGCACCAGAAGACAGTTCTTAAACTAGCTTAAACCCGGAGAGAAACAACAAAACCGTCTATCTTTACTTGTAAAAATGAGTCAAATGGGTCGCGAGTAACGTTTAAAGTTACATTTAAATCGTATCCACCGTTACCTGAGGAGTCCTGGTGTCCCGTTGCCGCCATGTTTATTAACCGTTTATAAAAACAATAAATATGTAAATCATGAAGTTAAAGCTTGGAGTAGCCAACTGTGTATTTGTTTTGCTATTTTACTGTGCTAGTAAATGTTTACAGCTCTAACAACACTCATCTGACCTGAAGCTGCCGCCCAGCGGACTGCTGTTTGCGCTGACTCTCTTCCTGTCTCTCAGGTCATGTGACTGACACCACGTGACGAAGCCACTCACAGCTCTGTACTTGTGTGCCGGCGGGTGCAGGACACCAATTTACAGCACATTTATTGTACAGATTTCATCCCGTGCAAGGCATGACTCACAGCGTAACTAATTAGATTTTTTTGTGCAATTAAAAATCCCTAAAATAGCCACCATTATTTTGTGTGGCCTGAAGCAAGCCTGTCCCAGCTTGCTTTTTCATTACTAGAGCTGTAACGATTAGCGGACTAGTTGTCAACTATTAAATCAGTCAGCAACTTTTTTGATCATCAGTTGGTGGAGTAATGAAAGAGCAAAAATTCTTTGATTCCACCTTCTTAAATGTGAATATTTTCTTTACTCCAGTACGACAGTAAACTGAATATCTTTGGATTGTGGACAATACAGGACATTTGAGGGCATCATCATGGGCTGTGAGGAACACCGATTGACATTTCTCATCATTTTCTGACATTTTATAGAACAACTAATCAGTTAATTGAGAAAATACTTGACATACCCTGTTGCTGTTTGCATAACTCCTCTTTAAAAAGTCATCTAAATTATACTAAATTTTGGTCTATAAGTTCCCTCAGGGTCACTGGTGGACTCAATCATAAAATAAATAATTTCTATTAGAATCACAAACCTAGACAAAGCAGCCTTGGCAGTGCTGGAAGCTGATCTCTTACATTTGCTTTGATGTAAGTGAGGCAGTAGAAATGTTAGAAATATATAATTTCGACTCAGCCCTGCCAGTGTCTGCAATTTAAATTAAGTTTTATGAAGATGGTGTTCATTGCATTACATTGTTTCTGTTTGTCACTGATTTAAAAGGCAACATCATAAGACGAGTAATTTGCCTTTGCTACAAGTCTTCTCTTGTGATCTTCTTAAACTCATGCAACAGATAAATTGGACACAGCTGCTGAATTTAAATGAACACCAATGTTACCGTCTGCATTTCTCATTTCCAAGTAAATCTGCAGTCTGTCTGAAGTGGAATTCTTTTAAAGAAAAAATGTATCAACACTTTTGTGCACTTAACTACAGCATTTATTGACAGACAGCAGCGTCTCTTTATATCTGAGAGAATGAAAATTTGTACTTACATAAATGAACAATAAACAATGTACATACAGTAGCAACTAGCAGTTTCTCTTTGTTTTTGGTCCAAATGAACATTCAACACTAAGATATTGATTTGAACATAAAAACTTATTTGCAAATCAAAAAAGTATATAGTGTCTGCAGATATTTCTGTTTGATTGGCCTCTGAGCACAGATATCAGCCAAAGCCAATTATCTCAGAATGCCACATATGGGCCTGATAAATCGGTCAACCATGACTCAGACACAGGAGCAGTCTCTTGTTTTTTTCTTCTCTTGGACAGATGACTCACCTTCCCTCCCTCCCTGCTTTCCCAATACACTATTTTCCATTTGCAGCATCCTATATGGTAAAAAATAAAATTGAAAAAGCGTTGACACTGTTAAAATACTGTTCTCCACTTTTTCCACAGAGTTCAAGAAAAATATATTTATTCAGAAACCATCTTGTTGTATTTACATTTTACCAAGCAAAATAAAGGTCTAAACATTGTTTTGCATAAACACACATTCCAATCATAAAACTTTAGTTGCAGGCTTAATATGTGACACAAGTAAAGCTGCTCCACCATTTGGATACATCCATATGTTGTGGTTATCCCACAATACAAACATGTGCAGACAGTCTGAGAGGGACACAGCTAATACTCCATCAGGCCTGTCAATACAAATGCAGTCACACGTTTTATCTGACTAACATAACATGGGGAAATGGAAGATTTTCCATCACCTGTTCGGCTTGGAAATTGTTGGTGTCAGCCTAATACCCTGTGAAAAAAAAGCAACCTTGTCTCTCCCCTATCTGCCTTCCATTGCTTTGTCTCTGGCGATCACCGCCTCGCTAAACTTGATCATGAGCGTGGTGCCCTTGTGCCAGTGAACGGTGACTTTGGCAGGGAAGCCGCTGTGGGTGAGGATGGCCTCTACGATCCCTCCGGTGAAGGCTGCACAGTTCAAGGTGCTGTTCTCCTTAGGAACAGAGATGTACATGTTGACGAGCGGCTCTTTTTCGATGATGTAGTAAATCTTGTCATCATCGTTGGCCTGCTCCAGCTTGTCTGCCTCCTTGCCAAACAAGGCTCTCCACACAGATACCTGTGGAGCACAAAGCAAATGATTATTTCATATTTTACCTATTTCTCACTTTGTTTCACTGATTTTCAGCCAGTCAAATAAGTGTAGATTTGCGGGTATCATTTAATGTGATCACATAGCGTTACATCCTAATATATGATACACAATATTGTAAAACAGCTGTGAAATGTTACTCCCTGTTGTATTATACTGTTGCTTAGTTTTGACATTTCCTTCGTTCGCACATCAAAAGCAGCTCACACTGGATTAAGACATGTTGTAATTATCTCATCATAGCAGCAGATTCTCTCACTCGTTTTAAGTAAAATAGACTTTTAGGACTCAATAAAAGCCAGGTATGTCTTGGTAAGATTCAATATATGTATACACACACACACACACACACACACACACACACACACACTATTTTTTTTTTGGAAAAGTGTGTAACATTGGGAGAAATGAAAACCCGGAGATTCCTTGTATGAGTACACAAGGTATCAGAATCAGCTTTGCTGACCAATAAAGCAGATATTTTGACATGTCATAGCAGAAATAACATACAGCTGTGATAACATCATGAGGGGCGCATTCCACTCAGATGTGCCATTTCAACGCACCATGAAGGCTACTGCGTTTTTTGAGCAGTCCCGTTTGTTAATGGCGCAGAGCCATCATTTACAGTACCGCTTCCACCAGTGTTTTTCCTGCTCAGGTCAGTCAGTGAGTGTGTACCTTGATGAACAGCAGTATGTTCAGTACTTTGGTCTCCCTCTTGCCGTTCTTCTCCCTTAGAACCAGCACGTCCAGCAGGCTGGCTCCCACCCGCTGACCCAGCTCGGACAGGCGAGCCTGCAGCTCGGACACCGAGTACACCCGGCTCTGGCAATACTGCACCACCTCCGAGAACAGCAGGGCGAAGGCGCTCACACTCACCTCGGTTTTGGGTCGGCTCAGTGGCCGCTCCAAAATAGCAGACTTGCCTCGAGTGAATCGAGTCTCCATTAGTAATTAAATAACAGCTGTAGCGGTGCAGGGAGACAGACGGAAGTAAAATTAGAGACTGCACACACAAACTGCTGGTCTTCAGGCTAACAGGCTAATGCTAACCAGACCAAACTACTGCAGTAACGTGACGAACAGAAAAATGAGACGAGCTTCTAAATATATGTCAGGCATAATTTTAATTTTCACAAAATGATACTCAAAACTACAATAACAATTCACATGACCACTTGCTGCACCTGCTGCTGTTGTTGTTGTTGTTGTTGTTCGGATTACTTCCTATTCGTAGTGTATAACGTCATCTGTCACATGACACCATTGACGTTGATAAAAAAAAAAAGCTGGCCATGATAAAAATGTTAACGTTAAAGGCTTTTACAGTCAGTATTTTGACTAAATTGCAGTTGAAAAAGGGATGTTAGGAGATAATAAGTCATACATAAGCCTTGTCATTTTTTTATTTTATATGTCAATTTTGCTCTCTTAGATTTGACATAATTTCGATTTACCATTAGTATTTTTATTTTTTCATCATTCCTAATATACTGTTTATTCATTGATCCCCAGGTGGGAAATTCAGGTGTTGCAGCAGCATAAGGACACATCTTAAAAAACCCAAAAAACAAAATCTGATGTATGTAGAAGTAAAAATAAGAATAGAAAAAAAAAAAAAAAAAATAGAACCAAGAACAATTAAAAGGCAAGCAGTATAGATACAGAACCATGACCAGCGTTATATTTAGACTGTTAGTGTCAGTACTATCTCAAGCAAATGTGTGTGTGTACTGTTCTAAATAATCTTTGTGTGTTAATATAATCTTAATGTTAGCGCAAATTTTAACACAAATATTGCTAATCTTTTATCCAACCTGTTATGTACAAACTATAACAAGACAATCATATTGAGAAGTTTGAAATTAAAATGCTACTTCATGATTATGTCCCTTGTGGTGCATAAAACTGTGATTCAAACATAAAATCACAAAGAAGGGGATATTTTCTTGATTTTGGGACAAACTGATCTAACTGTATATCCACTGGTGATAGTTAACACCAGTTTTGCATGGCTTCATTTTGACAACACCTCCAATGACAAAATCAGGACAAAAACAGAACAGTTGTTGTTTCCAATCATTTCCCTGAATTAAGGGTTCCTTTAGTGGACTGTTTATGTAATCACCAGTAACTAAAATGTGTCATGACACTACTGGTGAGTACACAACAGACACACACATCACATGAGATGGTAAACATTAGCCACAAATCTTTCACTTCAGCGAGTGTGTATTGAATGACAGACTGTATACAAAGGAAGCAACACAAGGCTGTATAATATATGGAGAAAGAGTGACACAACCCAATATAATTTGAAAAAACACTCATTTGTAATCTGTAATAAACTTGATCTGGTGGCCCAGACTTTGTTTTGCTCCTGACACACCTTATCTTACTGTAGGCTAAATCAATATCTGGCATCATCAGCGTACAAAGTGTACTCTTCCTTATTGGGAAACAACATTGCAGTGATGCACATTCACAAATACACCTACACAACTTCTCTCAGACGTTGTTGGGAGCACAACTGTGCTATTCAGTTTACTTTATTGGAAAGCCTGCATGTTGAAGGTCATTGTAGAGATTCCTTCATATCTCACTGTTTAGGTTGTTTTTTATTCTAATTTTAATTTTTAATTTTTATTTTTTGTTCATTTGGCTTAGAGGAAGCTTAATTCTGTTTTTTGGTCGTAACCAGGAGATGCAACATGACTTTATTTGGACTATCATTCTTTGTTCTGTCTTTAGCCTATTTCTTTCCCATTCACAGCAGGCTGGTAGGTAAGTTCAGTTATTCAAAATATGTAAACATTTGTGCTATCTTCTTCATAAGGCTGCCTGGTTTGATAAGGAAAATTTTCTCTCTAGTAAACCTGTCATGTTGTGGTTCACTAATTACCTGAACTCTGTAATCTTTAATTTGAGGAAGTGCATGTTTTCAGTGCTTACCCTCCATTTTATTATTCAAATCCTGAACACTTAATTTTCTGAATATAAATCAACACGCAAATAATTTTCACAGAATCACTCAACACACATACAGATATTAAGAAATGCCTACATTCATTCCCATGTATAAACATCGTATAAAATCAAAGACAAAAACAAACAGGAGAGAAGATACCTTGTCCTGAAAATGACATTTGATCACATTAAAGTGGCAAAACCCTCCAGCAGTTGTATGAGTTATGACAATAAGTCTGGTGGAAGTAGTGTGAGATTGTGACAGAGTGACCAAGTCAGTCTCGGGAAGAGGTTGGCATGGGCAGGTGGGTCAACAAAACATTGGACTTTAGCACAGGAGACTGCTGTGACCATGATCCTTCCATAGTCTTCACTGCGTGTTTGTCATTGTCCCCTAACCTTAACGAAGTAATGAACATCTGAACCATGTTGTCCTAAACTGAACCAGAAGCTAATTCAAACCAAATCATGATCTTTCTTGAGACATAACCAATTTGCTTTTGTGCTTAAATCAAACCAAACGTTAAGTTGTCTTTTATAATGCCGTTTAGACCACTGCACGGCTGTCATTTGAAGCAAAAGAGTTCATTCACTGACTCATTATTGCACTACAATGTTCCTCACTTCTTTTGTTGTTCATTTGTCAGGTGTCCACCTGCGCAACATGGACAGCTTCATCCGAGCTGTGCAGCAGGTTGAAGACTCTAACCCCGGTCTGTGCCCCCTAGCTCTCGTCAGGGCCCTGCGGAGGACCGCTGGCCACGATGATGCGATGACCATCCATTTCTTGGGTGCATCAAATAATCTCAGTGATGCTGAGGTCCTAGAGACAGCCATTCTCAATGCCTCATCCTTTAGCTTTTTTGACAAGGCCATCCACCACATTGTGACGGATCACGGAGAGGAACGAGGTGTGGTCCTCACTCCAGATGGCACCACAGTAGCTCTTGCACCCTTGCTGCTAGGAATTGAATCAGGCCTGAAAGCCAAGCTGGAGGGCACCCCAGCTGTTGGGATTTTCCCTCTCACCTTAGGCAGGACATTGGGTCTGACCTTCCTCAGCCTCCAGGACTTCCCGCCATCTTATCGCCTGGGGCCTAACGGGTGCTGGGACAACGTGGAGCACCCTAAGGTGTTCAAGCTATCTCGGCCTGCCACTTTGGCTACTGATGCTGTTATTAATGGGGGAATGGATGGAGTTATACTGGGCACAGACCTCAGCAACCTACCTGCACACGAGCAGCCGCAGGCCCTCAGTGAGACTCTGAAAGGGTACTATAGTTTTATTCTGCATGAGGGGCAGGGTCTTGATGCTGTGACCAGCCATGTTAGCCCGAGGCGAAGGGAGATCTCTAGATCCATTCTGGAGCCACTTGATGCACTTCACAGCCAGGTGATGGAGACACTAGCACTCGTCTGGAAGTTGGAGAAGACGGAATGGATTGCTCTGGACACCGGGATTGGGAAGGCGGTGAAGGATGGATTGCAGACATTTGTGCACAAGTACTGGGGTGAGCCATGAAATAATCAAAAAAGTGTACGTGGGCGCCAGATAGGGCAGCAGCTAATGATTGTTCTCATTATTGATTAAACTGCAAATGTTTTTTCAGTTAATTGAATATTTGTTTGGTCTGTAAAATGCTGACAAATTGTAAAACATGTCTATCAGAAATTCCCAACAGCAATGTGGACTTATTACATAATCAAAAACCTTCAAATATTAAGTCTGCTATCAGAGAAGAGTATGACTATGACTATACTATGATGACTACTAAGTATAACTGAATAATATCCACATTTAAGAAGCTGGAACTTGCCATTTTTTTTCCTGGAAATTGCTCAAATGATACAAGTTATCAGAATTGCTGCAAAGTTATTTTCTGTCAATCAGCCAATGAATTGACTAATTGTTGCAGCTTTAGCACAAAGCCAAGCTCTTACAATAGTCTCTCATTATTCAGAACTGGGCAGAGCCTTTCTGTGTGAAGTTTGCATTTTCTTCCTGTGCATGCATGGTTTCTCTCCGGGCACTCCGGCTTCCTCCCACAGACCAAAAACATGCTCATTAGGTTAATTGGTGACTCTAAATTGTCCTTAGGTATGAGTGTGAGCGTGAATGGTTGTATGTCTATATATGTTGCCCTGCAATCGACTGGCGACCGGTTCAGGGTGTACCCCGCCTTTCACCCAATTACAGCTGGGATAGGCTCCAGCCCCCCCGCAACCCCGAAAGGGATAGTCGGGTATAGACAATGGATGGATGGATGTCTACTACTAAAATCATACTAATACTCGATTTTTGAGCCCAATACAATGCTAAACTTTCAGAGTTTAAACAATCCTAAATTATTATTGTTTTATTTTACATAAATGCATTACATAATCAAACAATTTTGAAAAGGACCCCTGATGAGTAACCTCACCTCAGACTGATTAAGGGATAGTAGATATGCCGAAACAGAGGAGGACACTTCTACATTACTCTAGTCTTAGATCTCTTGTTTTGAGAGTTAAAAATAAGCTTATAGGAATAACTTAGCAATATCTGCAGTGGTTTAAGCATCCTAACCCTCATTGTCCTACCTCCTCTCCTCAGACTGTCCTCAAATCATCTCTCGTTGTCAGTGGGGGGCAAAAGCCTCCAGGGGTACGCCTATCCCACTGTCTCTGCCCCTCCAGTTTCTCTATGTTCACCACACCTATGAGCCATCTTCACCCTGTTTATCCTTTCCGAACTGCTCTCGCAATATGAGATCTATGCAGCGTTTCCACCAGGAAGATCATGGCTGGGGTGACATAGGATACAGGTACGCAACCTTCCAAGGAATAGCTTGACATGGCAAATACACTGATTTGTAGTCTTGATGAGGATTAATTGAGACAATTGATACCACTTTCACGTCTATACATTAAGTATGGAGACAGGGGGTGATTAGCCTAGCTTAGCATAAAGACTAGATGCAAGGGGAAAGAGCTAGCCTGGCCCTGCCTAGAGTTTAACAATCAACCTACCAGTACCTCTAATGCCAACAGTTTAGTTTCCTGGTGAGTTACATGTTGTAATTAATGCTGTATAGATGGATGACCTGTTGTTTGTGTTTCTCCCTCTAAAGCTAGCAAACTTTGAGAGATGCTGGTAGGTGGATTCCAGCCATGCCAGCTGTTTGCCCCTGCATCAAGGCTTTATGCTAAACGAGGCAAATCACCTTCTGTCTCCAGCTCCATACTTAACGCAGTTAATCCATCTAAAATCCGTATCCACTGAACTTTAGTGGGAATATTTGTAAGAATTCTGTTGAGTACATGTCTTATATGCACACAAGCACTTGCTGACAATGTATGATGGGTAATCTTCAAGATCTTGCATTGTTTGTGGCTTAACGTCACGCTCTAGTTTTTGCATTTACAGTATGTTAAGTTTATCTCAGGTCAGTTATTGTACACTGCATGTATTAATACTGTCTTTGCTCTGTCAGCTTTGTGGTCGGCTCTGACGGCTACGTCTATGAAGGCAGAGGTTGGTACCAGCTCGGCACACACACCAGGGGACACAATGACATCGGGTACGGCGTGTCAATCATTGGTAACTACACTGCTACCCTGCCATCTCGCCATGCCATGGACCTGTTGCGCCATCGTCTAGTCCAATGTGGGGTAGATGGAGGAAGACTGGCTGCCAACTACACCATCCATGGCCACAGACAGGTGGTGAATTACACCAGCTGCCCTGGAGATGCCTTCTTTTCAGAAATAAGAAGCTGGGAACACTTCAGGGAATGACAGCACCCCCACTGCCAGTATGAGATTCTTGAACATCATTAATGGATCTTCAGGTATGATAATCGTCGGTACTGGCTGTTTGTTTTTCTTGATTTTTTAAATAATTTCACTGTATGAAACGGGTTAATCCTCCATACTCTGGACTAGTTCATCATTTCAATGGCAATAATTCAGTTGAAAATGTATATTATTGTTCAGTTGCATTATTGCAATAATTTGATTTTACTTGTAATTATTCTGGTGGGCATTTTACTTGTAATTATTGCTAACTGGGGCCTTTTACAAATCTTTCAGTTTATCAGTGTATGTTTGATCATGTTAATGGTTGCATAGTGTCAGGCATGTTAGAATATTAATACTAACATAGTTTCCCTACAGGGGTACGATGAACTTTGTTCTTTAAATTAAAACATTTGAGGAAAGATGACAAAAATGTCACTTTCATGTCCCGTTTTATATTAAATTCTTCACTTTTTATTTGACAGGAAACAGGCTCTCCAAAAGAGGAAGAATAACATGACTGGCCAACTGTAATAAATGTGATTGTTTCTAATACCTGTCTCGTTCATTTGCATCAAGTCATCCACAGGCAGGATTCGACGATGTACATCTGGCCCAGATGAAACAAACACACACAGACCTTTTTCTGCTTTCAACAAACATTTTGCAATATTGGCTTTGATTCAATGTTTGGAGTGATTGCTTTACCCCTGCATTAACTTTACAAAGTAAACTGTGACCTTCAGAATGACTGATATTTAACCTGTTTTTTTTTTTGTTTGTTTGTTTTTTGGTCTTTGTGAATGAGTAACTTTATATTCACAGAAGAAATGTCTCACTTGCTAATTTTGTCATAATTTGAAGGTATTCTATGACTGATAATTAATCAGTTGATCTAAACTTCATTAGAATAGTCTTTAATGTTTTATATTCAAAGCATACAATATATTTTTTTTTATCATACAATACCACCACTCCCTGCTAAACACAAAAGGCATTTTAGTGGATATTGCTGTGAGCTGTTGAGTAGAATCAATGCAGCTAATTAGGAAAGTGACTTTCAACAGTAGCAAATGAATATTATTGTAGAAATCTGGCTGGGTGTTGTGTCAGACTGTGATATGTTATTGTCCTCACTGAGATAATTTGACGGCTAAAGAACATGGAGAAAACACAATCTAAAAGCATTGAAGTCCAAACAGGTTGGGCTTAAATGGTTTTGTCTGGTGAATAATTTCATCAAACATGTCTGCTGTGTCTACTCACAAATAGGAAAGAGGGCAAAGGCTTCAATCAAAGCACACAGCAAATACTAGACTAAGTAAACAGAGGCCTAAAAAAGTACTTACACAATAACATGCATATCACTCAAATTTCAGTCAGTGTGCACATTTGCAAATAACATGGCATCAGATATCTTAAGACAACAAAATAAGCATGACAGAACTGCAACAAACAGTAGGTTTCATTATTGGTTAATCTGTGGATTATTTACTTAATTAATTAATTAATCGTTTGGTGGATAAAATGTCAGAAAATTGACCAATTAGATAAGATAAAATATGAGATAAGATTTTCTTTTATTAGTCCCACAGTGGGGTAATTTCCAGTATAACAGCAGCAAAGTGGATAGCAAAAAATAGAGGGCATTAGTACAAAGACATTAAATAGCAAGCCAACCTCCTGAGACCTGAGGTAAAGTCTCAAAACCCAAAGATACCAAGATCACTTTTATAACAACCCATCAGACCAGACCCTAGCGTTTTCCCATAATTTTGCTCTGTAGCCTGACCCACTTTTCCTACATGCCGACACTAAATGACCTGACCCGTGCCGCTATACTTAACAGACTGTTTACTTTGTGGAGTTCATCACACCACGGGAAGACGCAGCAGACCAAGAACAAGAACAAACTCTGATATACTGTAGACAAGTGGCCATACCTTCACAGAGAGGATGCTGAGCCAGGGAACCTAGGTGTCCGGCATATGAAGCCACATCAACACTTGATTAATGAGAGGGGCCAGGATTCATGACAGCTTCTCAAACAGCCTGTGTCTGAGAACAGAGAACTCTGGGTGGAGATCTGAGGATGGACATTTGACACAATTGTTTAATTGCGTATGATGGTGTGGTGCAAAATAGAAAGATGAAAAGGCAACAATAAGATGTATAATTTTTATTTATTTTTACAGTTCATGTCAGTAAAGAGTTTCAGATTTTACACTCATAAAACAAACCACCAAGCATCCAGAAACACCGGTAAACATTAAGATTTTTATCTTCTTTCATTTGTGCCTGGTAAGCTTTTATGGTAAGTTATAATTTCATTGACTTCAGCGCCATCTGCAGGTGACAAGTGTTTCACAACCGTCCTGCTCAGGAGCAGGGGCCTTCTACCGAGGATACAAAGGTAATGCTGTCTTCAATTTCAGTAAAATTTACCAAAAGAGTATAAAAAGAAAATCACACATATGTTACAAATGTTGAACTTTGAACTCAAATTTTTCTTATGTTTAGACTAAATACCACAAATGTCATTGCTTTAGGCAAGAAACAAAATGAAAATAAACAAAGAAGAACCACTATAATAACATACCTGGCATGTTGAAAGAACATAGACCATACAGACCCTAATGGAGAGATATGATATATAATATAGAGATATATAATTGAACAGTTAAGTGTGTGGTCAGATCGGATTAACCTCTTGTTGGTGTTTTGTTGTTGACGTCCGACATATCACTAAGTTCCTATTGGTCTAGTGCGCACAGCAGACTGCACAAGGCCCCATCTAAAACACAAGATTTGTTATGAGGCCTTTGTGAGAGAGGTGAAATGCAACTAAGTACATATTTACTCAAGAACTGTGGTCCTCTTGGACGACCTATAAAATAGGCACAGTCACAAAGCTCAAGAAAAGTTGGCTTTTGAGAGATTTGTGGTTCTCACAGACAGCAACACTACAGACATGTGATGATCCTGTAAAATTTAATGCACTGTTGTACATTAAAGGACTCAGCAGTGTAGAAAGTGGTTCAAATTAGCACAACATTAACTCTTTGCAGTCCAGGGTATAGTTGGCCGTTATTGACTACTTCTGATTTTACCCTTATATTTCGCCTTAAAAACTGTTTACCCTGCATTGCTTGGTATCATTTTTTTCAGCACAACCTCACATGTGTGGATTTCCAGTTATTTTTACATATTGACATACTATATTAACACAGAGGACCTAAAATCACACAGTAAATATAAAATCTCTGTCCTGCTCCAGAACAAACGAGGGATCATCCACGTCGTCGTCAAAGTCTTCACTCTCTGGCTCAGACTCGGACTCCTTGCTCCCTCAGCTCCGTCCAGCTCGAAGAAGAGCTCCCCCGCTCTATCCACGTTCATCCATCGCCTCATCGTCACGGTTTTCTCACACATAACGAAAAAACGACGGCACTACACACTAAACACACGATACTACATGTTACAGTACACAACTACACACTAACGAAACACTCAAAACACGCTAAATGTCACAAATCACTCAATTCTCAAAACTAACTATCGCTCTATCACTATTTCTCGCTCCTTCTCTATCGCCGCCGTAACTCCCCACAACTTTCCCTTTCACTTTCACTTTCCTTACACTTCCTTAAACTTTCATTACAGCTCCGTTTTTCTGTTTCTGCGACGAAAACATACAGGAAAAAGTATGTTGACTCCACAGGGTTAAACATCTACATGTTAGCTGTAAAGAGATGAAGCTGCAATACTATTAATCTACAAACATGATAATAAAACACAGGGACCATTTTTCTGCATGAGTACTTTTACTTTTGATATTCAAAAATAACACTTGCATATTTTTACTTGTATCGAGTTTTGAAAGCAGGACCTTTACTTGTAGTGCAGTATTTTCACAGTGTGGTATTACTACTTTAGAAAAGGATCCGGATACTTCTTCCACCACTGCTTAGTGCTCAGTGTTGCAAATGATGTCAATAAAGATTCATAATAAGAAAAAAATGATGTGCCAGGAATTGAAACACAGTGAAATTGGATGCCACTGGAGGTTTGTGAATTAGTGCACAAAATGAGAAATGTACTTAAATTGTCAGAAAATGTCACAGGGTTTGGTTGGTGGCTGGTGGGGGTTCAGTTTGGGGAGACAATGAAGGAGATTCAGTTTCTGTTCAAGTTAGCTGCAGAAACTCACTCAGTTCTGTTTTGCTTATTTTCAGTTCTGTCCACAGGTCTAGTCTCTGTAGTCTCAGTTCACCTGCACTCTCACAGTGTGGTGAGCTCACAGCAGCAGTATTTCTGTTTGTCCTCTGAGTGAGATGCTGAGGTGCCTCTTTAGACTGTTAACCATGCTATAACCATGATCAATATGCTTAAGTCTCAGCTGTCCTGTTTACAACCTGCAGTCCGGAGCTAAAGAAGTGGGTCTGGGGACGCTGGAGGAGAGCGGCTAACATGCTGTCAGATCAGAACTCAGGGGCGCAGGCCTGGTTTCAGGAAAGAAAGAATGCATAAATCTCACAAAGGTGACGTCCATAAAGTCTGGTGGACTACAAAATAGACATATCAAAGAAAGAATGAGCATAATCTGTGCAGCAGCACAAAACACTGGATCATACACCTCCTATATGCGACATTGACAGCATCCTTCATTAAAGGCCCATTCAAAGTGTCAGGACCACAGAAAATATTTCACAACAGCTTTTATCAGTCAGTGGTTACTGGGCTAAAACATGGTTCCATGTTAAGCAGTTTCTCATCTTAACCTTCTCATTTGATCACTTATTTTTACTTTCATTTTCATATTCACTCTTTTACTTGCCATGCGTTTACACAGCTGTTGCACCAATATACCATATATTGCTCATAGCAATATTATCATACCTACAGAAATCTTTCAATGAATTGTTTCATTGCTATTCAACACTGTGTCTCTGTACGTTTCCAGCCACAAGACACAAGTGAAAAATCACTGACATCTGTTTCCAGTCAGTGAGTGTTTGTGGATGCAATAAAATACCTTCAGGCCCTCATGCTATGTGCTCATGTCAATGTACAGATGTGTTAATGAAAAAGACTGTATTTACAGACATCATGATGCTGTGTTATTGTGTTATAAATCATTTATACATTACACTGTTTGTGAAGCATCTTGGAGTGAAAGCGTGATATAAGTATAATGTATTATTATTATTATAATTATTATTAGTGTTCATATACATCTTAGAAATAAAATGTCATCACATGTTGAAGAGCACGTGATATGAATGAAAGCTCCTAAACAGCTAATGGGCTTTTGTTATTGTCATCATTTGCTGAAATCTATGGGCTTGAGGCATGATTTCCATTGTTACCCTTTGTATCTGGAGTGATGTGCACACGATGCAGAACTGTAAAGTACAAAGTGTGAGGGACGATAAGCTTATGGCTACTCATGAGACTGATGGGATCAGGGCTACTGATGTTTACTGTATGGGGAAAGCAGAAGTAAAAAACTTCCCCTTCATGCTATCACAGATGTGCAGAACAAATGAGTCATGTTGATGAAGCAGCAGTTAATGTAAAACATCCATTGGTTATAAACTGTACCAACTGTGCATCACCTTTCAGTTGTCACTGCCCCGCAGTATTATTCCATAAATAAAAAGTTGTGGAGTATGTGTCTAGGCTTGTATAAACGTAAACAGGCTTTATGTGCATGTAGAGATTCACTCCTGGTGCAAGAGCGGTGAAATAATAGGTCATGATCAGCATTTATGCAACTCAGGAATCGATTTGTTGACAAGTTTGTATTTCAGCTGTTCCTTTCAGAAACTAGCAGTGTGTGTGAATTCATAATGCTGTGATGAAATGCTGTCTTATTTAGTTTTTGTTTGAACTCATAATGCTGTTATGAAATGCTGTCTTATTTATTTTTTTTGTGGCAGTGTCAAACAAGCATCTATGGCCGCGCTAGCAGCTCTGCGAGGCTTCCCTTAGGCACAGCAGTGATTTGAGCTAAATGCTAACTTCAGCATGCTAACATTCTCACAGGTACAATGCTAGCATGCTAATGCTTAGCAGATATTCAGCACAAAACTCTGGACTCTGTACATAGATATTGTCTAGGCACCCCTCCTTGCACTGACAGCTCTTTGTGGGCCCTCCTTACATGTGCTTAGTACACAGAGCAGGCCCTCTACATTCCCTTTTATGTATTTATATATGTTTTTTTCTGCTCTTCTGTAAACTTTGTATATGGTCACACCTTGCATTGACTTGTTTCCCCTCTGGTTTTCTCATTTGTTGAATCCTGAATCCGACTGCAGAAAATATTAACTGCTTCTTGGAAATGTTGCTTTCTCAAGCACTGAGGCAAGACTGGAATGAATGGAGGACATCTGTTTCCACCTGTTTGATACACATCTGCAGTGATAAGTGAGCGGACCTGACATCTGAAGTGTGCCCATTGAAAGAGAGCAAAGTTTAGAGCATCATGTTCAACATTTCCATTTCCACGGATGTCATCTGAGGTCTCTGTGTTTCATTAATGTCATGATTATCTCCACTGGCTCCACTGGCAATCCAGGGGGAGCAGCTGCATTTACAACTTTGCCTAGTTTACAGCCTGCTACAGTAAGCTGTCGTGATCCTGGTCCTGTTAGACAGTCAAGGCTATTTCTTGGAAGTCAAGCGCTTTCCCCTCTTGCTCCACTCGACCTCCATGCAGGCCTGCTGAATAACCCCCTCTTCAGTCGAGAAATGGAATAGCAGACTAGACGAGGAAGTCAGTGTGAAACCAAAAGTAAACACGTAGGCTTAAAAACGGGCACCAAACGCACCAAAGAGTGGACAGAGGGACACTGTGCTGCAGATCTCACCTTACGGTTTCAAGGCGACTGTCAGAAGTGGAAGCAGGAAAGATGGGTAGGTGCTTGTGTCATTTTACTGTTGTTAGAACTTTACTTTTATCTGTGAACATGCTTGTGGTATAAACACTCAAGAACGAAAGACTGGAATACTTTTTCTTATGTAACCATGGTCAGTCTTTTCACCTTACCTTTATGCTGAGTCTTTATATTTTCAAAGGTGACATTGTAACACTTTATTTGTCCTTCACCACGTTCTGTTCTCGTGTCTTTGTAGCATCTGTTGTGCCAGGCACGCAGCTCTACTTTTGTTCTTTGTTGTAAAGATGTGTGGGTTTATGTAACGGAAGTTACCTTGAAGTCCTCATGCTTTGTGCTAATGTTGATGTGTAGGTGTGTTGATGAAAAATTGTCTAATAAATGGAACATTTGCAGGTTATGGAAACATCATGGATGTTCAGACTACTGGTGCTTCATGGCAAACATCTCAGCAGGATAGGCTGGGGTATTCAGGTAAACTCTGCAGTGGAGAAACAAGAGCTGATTTGATCAAAATGTAGAAAATGTAAACTTATTGCCTTCATCGTCTGCATCCACAGTACTTCAATATCTATGGACTGGCAGGGGGGAAAAATTAAGTTGTTGCACTGAGGCCATAATCATGTCGTCTGATTTGTATCTGAAGGTGTGAGGGCATCACACGCCATGGCACAAGAAGATGCAGGCAGAATGGAAAACTACAGGTCTAAAATCAAAAGAGTGGGAAGTGAATATGGAATCGACCCCGCTCTCATTGCTGCCATCATCTCCAGAGAGTCCAGGGCTGGAAATGCACTCCGTAATGGCTGGGGCGACTATGACCCAGGGAGAGGAGAGTATAATGCCTGGGGATTGATGCAGGTTGTAATAGATACTACTGTTTTCCACACATCCTCGTGGTAGAACCTCACATTACAATAGAATGATAGCAGCGTGTATTCTCATTCCTGTAGGTTGATGTTAATCCAAACGGAGGTAATCACACTGCAGAGGGCGCATGGGACAGTGAGCAACACCTCTCCCAAGCCACCGGGATTTTGGTGTATTTCATCAAAAAGATGCAAGGCAAATTTTCTGGCTTGAGCAAGGAGAAGCAGCTGAAAGGTTTGATTTAGCCAGTAGACTCACACATGCACCGACTCTCTGCAGGCTTTGCTTAGCTTCATTCTCACTTGTATTTGTTTCTGCAGGAGGGATAGCAGCCTACAATATGGGGGATGGAAATGTCCATTCTTATGAACGCGTGGATGAAAACACAACAGGCAGAGACTACTCCAATGATGTTGTTGCCAGAGCTCAGTGGTACAAAACACAAGGAGACTTTTAACAGCTGGGACTGTCTGCAATGAAAATCTCTTATAAATTATGAAGAAATACTCTGATGATGATGATGATGATGATGGTGATGATGATGATGATGATGATGTGTGCCCTGTGTCAGAACTTAAGCTAAATAAATATAATGCAAAACAAAACCATCAACGATATTTCTGTTCTTTTGGAAAATACAGTCCTCTCTGTGTGACAGGGTGTCATCAAGTTCAACCTAAAGGTTCATCAAGTTCACCCTAAGTCTTCTTAAGACCTTTTTAATTCATTTTACCACATTTTTAATACCGATCTGTTTCAACTGAAAGTGCCATCATGTATAGGAACTATCAAACGTGTGTCAGAGCTACATTTCTACAGTAAATCTGTGTTCTGAGGAGGGAAATGAAAGTTCAGTTGTATTAAAACTTTGGAGTTCTGTCCTCACATGATTGCAGATCTGCAGAGAATATGGACAAATCATGTGAGAAAGATGAGAACATCTCCCCAAAGTGACTTGTCTATATATATCTATATTGTTATATTTTTTACTTTTTTGATAGCTTATTTTTTAGTAGATGTGTCATGCACCAACCTCACCTCAATTTGTTGATGAGCTGATTTGTAGGGGATGGAAGTGTCCATTCTTATGAACGCATGGATGAAAACAACAGGCAGAGACTACTCCAATGATGTTGTTGCCAGAGCTCAGTGGTACAAAGAACATAGAGACTGCTGGGACTGTCCGCAATGAAAATCTGTTTTAAATTATGAAGGAAACACTCTGTTGATGTCTGCCACAGTCCAACATAAGTCTTCTTAAGACCTTCTTAATGCCACATAGGTCACAACTAAATATCTGTTTCACAATCATACCAGCCAAAACATTTGGCCTACAATTACTGATTAATGCAGTATTTCTTCAGTATTGTCCAGCAGTATATAACAATAATTCATGATTAAAGTGACCTGGAAAAATGATTGGATAGATAAACCAACTGAAAATGATTCATTTATTTAAGTTTTTTTTTCTTCTAAAATCAACTCTTGCTCATCACGTGACAATGAGCTTCATAGCTACTGTGGCAAGTAGAAGTGACAGTATTTGCTGCAGGTTTGAACCAACTAAACAAGACAGAAGAGCCTCCTGCAGATACCCTGTGTGATCATTTGCTGCAATGCAGAAAAGTGTTAATCACTGTAGTCTTACGTACTTCACTGCACTGCTGTTGGGGCAGCTTTTGGATTTAGGAGGTTTGTGGATTTACATTACAAATCATTTTATATTGACGATGCACCACATGAATTCCACCAATCTGTTTTAATTGGAAGTGCCATCATGCGCAGGTACGCTCAAACATGTGTGTCAGAGCTGCATTTCTACAGCAAATCTGTGTTCTGTGGAGGGACAATTAAAGTTCAGCTGTACATAAAGTTGGAGTTCTGGCCTCACCTGATCACAAATCTGCAGAGAATATGGACAAATCATGGGAAATTAAACAGCATTTCCTTGGAAAAACTCCCATGATTCATGAATTGAATTCACTGACTTCATCTTTAATAATGGCATTTATTATCTGTTGAAAAACACATGATGATTTCTTTCTCAGTTCTTGACATGCAAGTAAAAACACCCCCCCCCCCCATAATGGTTAACATTCTTGTATATAAATATAAAACACAGTGTGAAACATGAGACTAACTCACAATAAGACCAGTATCTTTCTTCCCTCAGTGTCCTAAAAAGCAGTTAAATTCAGAATATAAACTATAGCTTTGGATGTGAGATTTGACCTCATCATAACAACAACACAGCCAGTAGCTTTGTGTCCTGAATGTGTTTCTGCTGGTGGAGGAATGAAGATGTGGACTTGGCTGTGTCAGTCAGCGGTAGGTGCAGTGGTGCTCCTGGTGCTGCCGCAGGTCCACTTTGTGCTGGAAGCCGTAGAAGCAGCGCGGGCAGCGGTAAGGCCGGTCATCCCGGTGTTTACGGCTGTGGGTGATGAGGTTGGAGCTCTGGCTGAATGCTTTCCCACATATCTGACACACATGAGGCTTCTCTCCTGACATACAAAGCACAGCACAAGTAATTTGAATACACAGGATGTTCAAGCTGTAAAGATTTAACAAACAGTTCTCTGGCAGTTTGAACATTTGCCAAGCTGACCGCCTTACCCGAGGCAACAAGAAATATCACTTGAATTATTACATAACCTTATGTCACTCTCTCACATGTCACACATACATCATGGCATTGCTTGTTTTGTCCAACAGGCATTTCAAAATCTGAAGATGTTCAGTTTACGGTGACATAAACCAATGGATGTTGCACAGCTGCTTAAAAATAACATTTAGGTAAATACTCACACCTGTCTTCGCTTTCTTATTTAGAGTTAGATGAGAAGATTGAGATTGCCCTTGTACTTGTATACTAATTATGAAGTTACTGCCAGCAGCTGGTTAGTGTAGCTTAGTTTAAAGCCTGGAAACAGGTTTCAGCACCTCTGAAGTTGAATAGTTAACGCATCACATCTAAGAAGTTGTGGTTTCACAGTGATTTATGTACTGGACTAGTAAAATGCTTTATGGATTATTGTGTGCACGTGAGTGAATGCCAGATGATGATTTGAACAATATGGGAGTACTGGATAAAAGTGTTGTAATATTTGTTACAGTGACAAAATACACTAAAAATGTTTGTAAAAATTTTTTTGGGTTGCAGAAAATATCATGACTTTGAGTTTACATGCAAGGCTGGGATATATGTATGCATTGGAAGTATTAGCAGTTAGTATGAGCAGTTACTCTATTTATCATCAATTACTTTAAGTGATGTATGGAAAATGAAGTCACTTTACTAATTCTATATGAATGATGCCAGTTGTGGACCTTCATACAGTATATAAAAAACAATCAAAGGGGTTACAGAAACCCACCGGTGTGTATGAAGGTGTGTTTCTTCATGTCAGACTTCTGGTGGAACCTTTTGCCACAGTACTGGCAGGGGTAAGGTCGGATGTCTGAATGTATGAGCAGATGAGTGGAGAGGGTGGAGGAGCGCTTGAATACTTTTCCACACACTGTACAGCCAAACGTCCTCTCCTAAAATGACAGGTGCCGTGGTTATGGATTCAGAAGTGTTGTACCTCGTATGTGGAAGAAATTGATTATATTAGTGTGCATTTCGTCCAAAGGCATAACACGATAATTCCATCTAAAAAGAAATGTGATGCTGACCTTGGCCCTGCATAGTGATCGCCCAGTGTCTGCCCTGGTGATGTGTGCTGGTGACCGAGGTGCTTTTCGTCCATGACTCTTGTATATGTGACTCTTCAGACTTGACAAACATGAAAATATCTGCAAAGAAGAACACAGTTAATCACTGGAAAAACTGAACTGGTAATTTTAGACATCAGGGGAGCAAAATGTTTTTTGACACTATTGACTATTTCCAGCCAGTCTTTTAACATCCTGTTGCTATTGGGAAAGGGAAGAGTGGAGCATTCTGGGGTGGCACCTCCATTTTTGGAGGATAGCGCACAAGTGTCATTATCTGTCTGGCATTTGTCAATCATTCATCATTAAAGATTTCTAAAGTACACATGAAAAACAAACCACATCACACTCACCATAGATATCATTAAAAAGGTTGATAGTTGGGGCAAAGTTACCTGCAACGTAAAATAGCTTACAACTAGCTGACAGCAAACTTACAACTTACTAGTAACTGTAACTGTTAACTTAAGTTTACTGTTGCCATTTCTTTTGCAGTTGTTGTTGGCCTATAAGACAAATGTACTTTAATGTGATGGAAGGATGTCATACTTTGCCACAGAGTGGACACTCCTGTTTCGGAGCGTTAATCTTTGAACAGCCACGGCTCCTGGTCTCCCTCAGGATTTGAGGATGCTCAGTCATGTCTCCCAGTCCCACAGAGAGTATGTCTGGATATCCTGAGCTCACGTGAGGTCTGGACCATACTGCTGGTGTGGGAAGGTGAGAGTCGACTTTCTCCACTGGACTTAAAGTATTTAATTTGACAGGACTACAGGGCTCAGCAGATCTACAGTCTGAATGCAAAGACAGACAAGTTAGTGGACTGGCTGCTATTTACGCAATCTTCTGAAACCTGAGATTGATTAATATATTATATTAGATCATCAGCATTATTTAAATAATACCCACATAAAATTGCTCTGTCACCTACCGTATGATTTGGGACTGAATGGCTGAAGGTGCCCACCTCCATCAGAGAGGTTTGCAGCCTGAAGATCCTGCTGCAATAATGAGGTGGGCACCACGCTAATGTCTCGTGATTCTGCTGAGGAGTACTCCAGGGATGTATCCCAGGACCCTGTCTTTTTTCCCTGCTGGCTAAATGTTACCAGGGTGGATCCAGGGCCAGAGCTTCTTACTGTGGACCGAAGGTGGTGCAGCCCACCGCGCTTCACCAAGAAAGAACGAGGCATCACTCAGGAGGGAGAAAGACCTGCTCTGCACCTTAAATCAAGTTCATCTACAGAATGAAAAAATAAAATGTCAGTGATGACATTCAAATTTACAGTTTGGATTTTCCTTATCAGAATATTACTGGTTATATATTTGTGTCAGTTATGAAAACTAAACTGGTGGAACTTTCTCTGCAGCAGTAGCACCACCACCCAATGCACTGTAATTAAAGGCAAATACCAAAATGATGGTTACGCATGATATTTGTATTGGCCAAAAGAGGGCAGTAGAACTGTATATTGAATGGTTGGTTTCCTCCATTGTCATATGGTGCAGATTTCTTGATACTTTTAAGCAGAGAAAGAGTAGGATCCTCAGAAATGACAAAACATTTTAAGTTAACAAAATGTTGATTACAATGTCATGATTAGGTACAGCTGGTTCACTGTTGTTTTTAGTGTTTTCTGTTTACATGACATGTATAGATATATAATGAGGCTTAGATAATGAAATAATATCTGATTAATGGTATTATTATTATTACTAATATTAGCAGTAGTAGTGGTGGTAGTTGTAGAAGAAGTAGTAGTAGTAGTAGGAGTAGTAGTGGTATTCAGGCCCTCATCATTCAGATGAGGCTCTCTTCATGGACCCCTCAGAGTTTCCCTCTGATCATTGTTGCCTATACTTGACCAGTTTACCAGCCCCTGAGGGTCACAGCATTTAAGTGAGAGGTCAGTTTTTGTCACATCCAACCACCTATTTTCTTCTTGATCAGTCATTTAAATTCTGCCTGACAGACTCCGGGTGGCCTGCTAGCTGCACTGTTGTCAGCACCGGCTTACTTAACATGAAAGGCCTGATTACTGCAGTGGTGCTTGTTCTTGAAGAGCTTCTCCCTTCTTTGGAGCTTTTGTTAATCTACAGTCACATTGCAGGTGAAAACAGTCCAAATCTAACCGAAACTGACATGTGCACTTACATTTCTTACAAACCTGGTTTGTGACAGTGTGACATGAACAGTTATATCAGGAGTGCAACTATATCACTTTCGCATTTCATGACTCAGTGCTAACATTTGAGCAAAGGTGAAGGTGCAGTGGAGGACAACGAGGTGTTGCACCACATAGCAACAGACAAAAATGGGACAAATGCTGCGTGTTTAAAAGTATTTTAAGATTACAGTAAAATGAAATAATAAGAAGCTTAAGACTTGTATGAAAGAAAGACAGAAATCTAAATTATGAGCCATATATTTATCAGGAAGAATATCTCATGTTAAATGTGTAAGATTGTCTTCTGCAGTGGTGGAAGAATTGTTCAGATATAATACTAAAGTATCACTATAATACATGTAAAAAATACTTACAATTAAAGTATCACAGGAGTGGCCCTTGTGAATTGTATATGTATGTATGTATGTATGTATGTATGTATGTATGTATGTATGTATGTATGTATGTATGTATGTATATGTGTGTGTGTGTGTGTGTATGTATGTGTGTGTGTGTGTGTGTGTGTGTGTGTATCTATATATATCTATATATCTCTATCTATCTATCTATCTATCTATCTATCTATCTATCTATCTATCTATCTATCACATTATAAGATTGTTAATACTGATGCAAGGATGTGTATGTAGACTTTTACTGTTGTAGCTGGTCGAGGTGGAGTTACTTTTAAAACTTTATTTATGTTTAGATAATTTAGTCCGGTGGCCCTAACCTCAGGGTCAGACCCCTCCAAATGGTCATAAGATAAATCTGAAGCCTGAAATGGAAATACTCGGGTGTCTTTAGAACTTTGATTTCCTTACTTATATATTGCACGTACAGTTACCTCAAAATTGTACTCTAGTACAGCTCTTGAGTTGCCGTACTTTGCTACTTTCCACCATTAGTTACTTGCGTGTCCTAAAGTAAGTTCCCCAGAATGTAACCTTAGCAACACAGAGTGAGAACCCTTCACCATTCAGAAAATATTGAGTCCTTTTATAAGTTGGAGGAATGTGTACAAACCTTTTTTTACATGTCGACATCATTGTAAGAATGCACATTTACTCTTATTTTTTTACTATGAGGTGTTTTGTATGTAAAGTGGTCTTACGTGCACCTTATTTGCTTGTTAGTTTATACATACACACACATATTTGTTGAAGCAAAATTCAATAAATATGTGTTTCAAACAGAGTCTACTGTGACTGCATTAGACGTCAGTTTTATAACAGTTGTGAGGAACTTGAAGTATTGCGAGATCACATATATTCAGTTATTGATTTCAGCACGTGAGGTGTTTCTTGGTACACGTTAAAACTATTGAATATCGACTAGATTGAACAACACAATGTGCATTCCTGGTCACATTCAGTATGAATGGACGGCCAGCTCAATCAGGGGTCAAGGTGGTTTAGACCTGCTTTCATTTTATAATGACATAAGTTTCTGTGGTTTACTTCCACAGTGACTTCTTGGGCTTTATCTTTGCTTGAGCATGCCATGTGAACTGTGGGCCGACATACTTTCCAGTCTAGATATTTCATCTAATGGATGGCCAAAGAGACACTTTTCTGTAGCTCCATCTGAACATGCGTGTAATGTATTTTCAATCATGTGTTCACTGTCTTTAAAAGTGTGACATGAAGCGATAAATAAAATGTGTAGTGTGTATGTGTCACTATATGTACAGAAGAGCAAACATCTTGCAATACAATTAACAGCACTCTATTTGAACTGCTTTAGTGTTTATGAACTCTGATATTCACTGTATGACAACATGACAACTGACCTTGTTGCAGGTTGTTACAGGTTATTAGTGTATTTCTTTCTGCATCCCCTCTTTACTGAAACAGGAGATAATTACAAAACTAGGTGACTATCATCTGAATCCACATACTGTCAGTACATTTGGTGAATATAGATCATTGCTTTTGATGTAGTTTAACACAGCTTGTTTTTGCCTACTCTTTTTCTAACAGTCCCTAAACTTCTCATTTAGAATAAGGGAAAAATCTACATTGGTCATTGATCATCATGTTAAAGGGAAACAAATAAACATCAGTAAAACAAGCCAAAACTGTAGTAGCTCAAAGCAGAAATATGCAGATAGTTTTCAGAATTAAATATGGAAATACTCACAAGATTTTTACATTCCAGCTTCTTTACGTCACGCACGAATGTCACGCTAATAATTTAACAGAGATGAAAGTCTTATATTGAGCTTGACAAGCCAGTGTGGAGTGAGTTTGCCACAAGTGAGGTCAGTCTGCTCTGAGGCGGATTGTGAGCCGTTGATGCTGTCAGCAGGTTGGTGTGATGAGAGTCAAGAAGGATGAGGAAGTGTCGGCTCTGACTCCTCCGAGCCAACAACCACACTGCTTCCTCATAGACAAACTCAAAGACTGCATGCTCACAGCAGCACAAAATCTCTCTAGTTCTACTTAAAAAAAACTAAAAAAACTAAAAAACAAAAAGTTTTGTGCAAATTATGTCTAAGTAGTGCACAAACTAAACACAGCATCAGATTATCATAGGGAAGACAGATGAAACCAATGTGAGAGGAAGAGAGGGGACGACTGTGCTGAAAATTCTTCAGAAAGTGTTGACACACTCTGTTGACACAGTTGTGTTACAAAATAGACGACCAAGGTCAAATTTAAAAGAAGCCGGCTGATGCAAAAGTAGATTCCCTCGTATGGTACTGAATGAACGCCACACATTGACATGAGAAGACACAGCTGGAGAAAACGTTTGTATGACTGTGCCATAAATGTGAGAAACTATGCATGTATGGGAGTGATGAGGACCTCTTCTGCCTCCTTTTATGCATTTACTTGCTATTTGTTGTTCACTTATAGGCTGTAAATAATCTATGTTCTCCTTATTGTGAACAAAACCAAAAATGAAATGATTCTAGAAACAAGTATTTGCTGTGAAGCAACGCCTGATAAAGCTTATTGCTTTCTGCCATAGATCTCCACTGTTGTCCTTAAAAACTGTTGCACTGAGTGACGCTCTCCTTCGATATGAGCATGAGCACTGCAGCTTATTTATCCTAGTACAGAAAATACTCAACAGGTTATTAATATGTATTAATCCCCTGATGAAAATAGTCCCATGTTTGAGTAATGCATGTTAAAAAATTAAGTTTGCAGCTGCTTTAGGAAATGACTGAGCCTTTTTCAAAAATTAGACATTCATGACCTTGATTTTAAAAACCACAGTCGTCAGGAAAAGCAAATGGGCTGAGAAGTAGAATAAGTTTGTTAGTTTGGTCTTTTTATGGGATTTGTTGATGATTTCACCTGGTCCCACACACACAAAAAAAACCCTACAGCACACAATTTCTAAAGTGTTAATGCTTGAAAGAGCACATTTACCTTTATTTTTGTCAAACTCACCATCTTAGATTTTTGACACTGATAAAACCATGCTCTCCTGAATTGGGTTGCACCAGCTATTTGTAAATGCATCGCTAAGTTTGTGTGTAAAGATCTTCCTGAGTTCTCAGGAACACCGAGCTATTTTCACATTCACTGTTTACCAGCAATGAAGAACAGGAAGTCACCGCACCATCATTAAGTTGACATGTAACTGCCAAAAATAGGGGCCAGTCTTCAGTACACATTAAATTTGACTGCGAATGCTTTGTAAATTTGGGATTAACTTTGTATACACTGAGAAATATGTTTCACAGTTAGCATTCGTGCAGTTCAGTGAGTGGAAACTTTATTTAGTTAGTCACTTAGCCTGATCTGATTAGCATAATGTTTTGTAATTTGAAGCGTATTGTGTTATTTATTTGTTATTACTGTTTAACATCATCATTAAACAGCATTTTGACCAAGTAAGGTGTGTTGACACTATTTTATATTACCTCTTAAGAAGAAGAAGAAGAAGAAGAAGAAGAAGAAGAAGAATTGGAGGGACAATCCCCACGCCTAGTCACACAACAACTACATACATGCATCACGCGCCATGCAGATTGGTGAAATTTGTCCTCCACCTTTATCCCATCCCGGTCGCCTTCCTCCCCGGCAGACCAGTAGTGGTGGGCTGCCATCCGACTGGCGCCCGGGGACCCAATCTCTTTCGTCACCATTGGTCAGGTGGTGATCTTTAGTGGCGGTATTTTATGGAGGATACCCCAGGTGAACACAGGGAGAACATGCAAACTCCACACAGAGAGGCCCCTTTCCTCGAGCAGCAGGCACCGAAGGTATGGTGGAGGACACGCCCCGGGCGCCCACAGTGAGAATCGAATCCGGGACCTTCTAGCTGTGAGGCGACAGCGTTACCACCGTGCCACTGTGCCACCACATATATTACCTCTTTTACTATTCAACCTAATGTCATATATTAACAAGCAAACGTTAGCATAGTCAAATAGTGTATTTAGCTGCACAGTTAGCCAACACCTGACAGTCACTGGGTCTAAATATGTGGTGACAGCTGATCTCAGAGTGAGAACTGGTTTGTGTGGTGCTGCGTGTTCTAATGTAGTGATGCTTAAATCTTGATGAAGCAAAAGACATCACGTAAAAGCAAAGTTGGAAATCATGAAGAGGTGGTGCGATCAGCTAACTGTTCAATGTGAACCAGAAGGAGAGAGGGGCAAAATCCACAAACTACAACAATTGCATCTGAAAACCTTTGTGTAAATATAATCACACAGTAGTAAACAAAAACAACACAATCGAGCCTTTGCAAAGGTGCAATGTCAAAGTTTATTTTGTATCATTCATAGGATACAGAACACTGAATGTATTTTTCCCCATCATACTGGAATTTATATAATCTTTACTGTCATTTAATATATTTGATAACAACATCAGTTGAATTGCAAGACAGAAAGAGAGAGGGTGGACAGGGATCCTGGGTATGATGCTGTGGATATCAAACAGCCGTCACATACAGCACATAAATCTGAGAGATCCTCCGCCAGACTGACCAGGATGAACACTGTCTTTTCTTACTGTCTGTGAGGGAAAACTCACATGTGCCACACTGTTCGCCACACTGGTCTTATTTCCCGTTTTAAATTGGAGAAAACCTGTGTGGATGTTCCAGTTTCAAGAGGACAAATCTGGAGCAACACAGTGTGATCGCATGTCAATCCACACAAAGTTCACTTCACATCACATGGCGGTTAAATGAAGGGCTGTCGTGGCTGACGGGTTAATGAGATCTTCGTAAAACATACATGACGTCATTTAGCATAGAGTGTAAATCTACCTACTTGTATGGCACATTATGATGTTTAATTATGAGCATCTCATGTGATGCTGTTAGCAGGAGAAACCAAAGTACTGATGGTAATTATAAAAATAATATGGAGGATGAGAGCTCGTACCATATTCAAAATTAATTTACAAACATATCAAAATGTTTCATCACAGTAGATAGAGTTGTATTTAGACAGTGGTGAGGACAGAGCACCATCACTGAACAGCAGTGTACACATGTGCTCTTCTGTGCTGAAAGCCACTGAGCACTGGTCTGGGTCCAGATTAGGGTTTATTTTGGGGAAGTCCTGCATGAAAACTGGGAATTAGTTTCTGTATTTTACTTTGTTTGACTGAAAACTGAAATATTTGAGTTATAATCCTTAAGATTTCAGTTTTGGTGGGTCTGGCAGCATCTGTGGGTAGTGGTGGTAACGGTGAATGTGTTTTGATAACACAGCTCCCAGAGATCAGCGTGAATCTTGACAACTGAAAATGATCCTGGCCCTAAACCGGTCACTAACGATATGAAGATAAGCTAGTAGATGTTTCCTTGTCTTTTGGAGCTACCACGCCTACCAACGCGCAAATATTACACTGAAGTTAATCCCTCACAAACCCACAACGCTATTTTGCAGGGGCACCATCCCTGCATCCTGAGCTTTGTGCTGCCCCGAATGACTGTGACTGGTTTAAAGAAATACAACGAGCGTTTTTTTTCCCCTATAGCAAAGTGATAATGGGAACAACCAGACCTTTCTCCAGCGATTGACAGGTCTGGCTATGTGAGACCAGGTAGCTGTGAACGTCAGATTGGCAGTTTCGGAACGTTACAGAAATTGTGGAAACAAACACTCCTTTAATCTGACATCAGGAAGGATAAGTAAGGGTTGTGTTGCCTTGGGCATGACGTGACAAGCAGGCATGCATCGACTTCCACATTAGGCCACATGCAGCTTTTCCTGTTAAACCTTTGAATCCCACAAAGGAAAGATGGACACCACCAGCAACAATAAGTACAACTTTGAGAGGCAATTATAAAATGTAAATGCCTTGAAAAGCTATTTCCAGCCATAAATGTTATCAAACAGGAGGTTTGATAGAAAAAAAATCTTAAGGATTATAACCAGCCAGTTATCACCTAAATTTAATGAATGTAAGGGCCTAAATCTCATGCTTAACAGAGCCGATACCAGTCTAGATTCTCTCCATACAAAGAACTAGAAGGAGCACAAATGAATCCATTTGGTCACTCATTTGGTCTGAAGATATCCGAATGCTGATTTCAGTGTTGAGATTTCAGTTGTTGAACCCGCCAAAGACCACTAAAAAGCTGTTATTTGCAATAGCGTGGTGGGCAAACCAACATCCTCTTTAGCTCTTTGATGGACATTACTGGAAGATCCAATTTCCTTATTGCTTAGAAGATGGCAATCATTATCTTCCTTAATTTGTACTACACACAAATGTTACTTAGCACTGTGAAGCAGAAAGTGGGCCTTTAGAGAATTTAGAGAAAATCTTCCAACATCAGTCTGAAGAATAATGAAGGACAATACAAAGACCGGAGGGACAATCTTGGAGGAGTACTTATGTAAGGTTGAGGTCCCTCTGCTGAATATAATAAGAAATGATCCCGCCATGAATCCATTAATCCACACCATCTCTCACTGCTGATGTCAAGAGCAGCAGAGTTCCTCCTCCTTTGTAGTGCAAAAAGCAGATGGCTGCTCTCCACCCTGTCTGACAAACTATACACTCTGACTTCTCACCATCTCCAGTGAGACCTGACAGTGATACAGCTTTAAATCTCATCTATATACTTTTCATAGTATAGTTTGTATTTCTCCTTACATTTTACACCTTTTTTCTACACAGAATATATCAGTGTTTGATATGTAAAATACTTTCCACCCACACTTTCTCCACTCATGATGACATCCGTACACTATGAACTACTCCCTCCACTTTCATTGGCCCACACGCTGCAGGTTTAGCTGTCAGAAAGTGATATGAGAAGTGTAACTCCAGATCAGCACTGTTACCTGGATTTATTGTTGCTTGTATGGGACACTGATAATTAAAGGAATGGTTTGACTTTTTTGGGAACACAGTTATTTGCTTAAATACACTGATACAGTCTCATGTTGGCCTGTTAAATATAAAACTATAATCAGGAGATGGTTCGCTTATTTTAGCATCAAGACTGGAAACAAGGGAAACAGCCCAGCTCTGGTCAAGGCTAACAAAATCCACTTAAAATGTTACATCTTGTTTAATTAAAGCAATTAAAAACAAATTCTTCCTTTTGCAAGTTAAAAGTTAAAATAATAAGCAATACAACACATCCTTGCTTAATTCAACACTGTCAGGGGTTTGACTAGCTGCTTCAGCGTCACTCGGTTTGGTATGACCAGTAGCTTATAATGCTAGCTAATGTTAGCTAACCTTGACTAAACACTCTGTTGTATTTGGAAATGATATTACTGAGTCTGTTCATTGACTTTATGACTCCTTTCTACTTGTGCTAATGTTTCTCTATGTTTTAGTATTTACCTTTGGGCCACTTGTGGCCAAAGTTCAGCTAAAAGTTACTTTGTCCTGCGCAAAACTGTCAGGGTTTAATGACTTTTTCTTCACTGTGTGCAGGCGCTTGCTGTGCCCTGGCTAAGCTATCTGTCTCCTGGCTCCTCCAACTCTTAGCAAGAGAGTGAATAAATCTATTCCGAAAATGGCAAACTGTTCCTTTAACTCATGCAAACACAATGATAATGGTTTCTCAGTTTTCAGGTTTGATCAGTCTGCACAGTACTTGTCAACCTAATGTACGGCAGAATTAACAGGAGGTCGCATGTTCACCTCACCAAGCTAAAAAAAAACAAACAAACAAAAGAAAAAAAAGAACAACAACAAAAAGAACAAGTTAATCCAAAATCATAGCAGCACATTTTCTGTCTCTGAAACACTGAAGTGTCACAGTAACCCTGTAACAGACGACCAGTTGGCACAAAGGACGGTGTAGAAAGTTTGGCCTCTGTCAGTATCTCTACACTCCTATAGTTTCATATAGATATATAAAAAAATAAAAAATATCAAAATAAATTACAACATATAAATAATTTCTAAAAAAACAAAAGATTTGGCAACATTGAGTTTCTTCCTTCCTTATTTTGGGTTATGGTGAAGATGTGTTGACATGAGCTGCTGTATTAACTCGGTCGCCTTCTTGTCATCTGCAAGCCACAGACACAGAAAACACACACACTTAGTTTGTTAAAATGCTCATGATTCTCTTATGAATGCCATCTTGTGATATCCCTACAGTTTGATGTGTATGCTGCACCTCTCACACTCATCACCCTTTACATTTTTTTTAACACTTGGTCTACTGAGAGGTCAGTGGATGGCTGACAGAAGTTCTTTTTCGTGTGTGTCTTCCTAATGAGAAGCATAAAAAGGGAAAAGAGTGGATAAAGATGTATTGAACTCAGGAACTCAGGATGGAGCGTTATATAAGGGTAGACAGAGCTTACAGTGTGTCAAGTGTCTGTGAGATGATAGGGAGAGGGAAGGGTCATTTTCTGTCTGACTACCCATGATCCTCTCCTCGCCACAGTCACAGATTCAGGTCCAGTGGTCGATCTCGAGCAGCGAGCAGCGACGACACTCTTGCTGGTCCAGTTTTACTTCATTTTGTTTGTCTGTGTGTCACACGTTTGTGTTTGGATGGATATGTCGGACAGTTTCTGGCGTGGTAACACGTGGGAACAAGGAGAGAGGCTTTACATGACCTCTTTGTCAGGGAACACGGGATCGCGTGGAGAACGAGGGGTAGGACACAGTAACAGGAGTGGAGATGATGGGGAGTGATGATCAGAGGAGGTCCAATCAATGCCACTATGTCTGCATCAAGTTGAAGTCAAACACTGGAAAAGCCAAGGAGAAGGACTGGATTGGATAATACAGTCCCACTTTACAGTAGCAGCCTGTCCTGCAGCGCTCCAGCGTCTTTTTAGGTCAAAGAAATCCAACGAAACCTTTACACCTCCTCTGGGTCTCAGTTGTCCAGCGCCTCAGCGCACACCATGCTGCCGTATAGCTGCTGTGGATCCGGATGTGTCCGCACACGCTCCTCTGCCTCACTGTCCGTGCTGCCCTCGCTGTCGAGGCGGGCAGACGGGTGACACTGGCCGGACAGGGTGGGGTAAAGGGCGTTGGCAGGCAGCGGGCTGGGGAGGAGGTCCTCGTCCGAGCTCAGGTAGTCCCCCTCAGCAGAGGCGGGGCTGGCCAGGCAGAGATCCTGGTAGTTGGTACTCCCTCCACCGCTGACCCTGGGGGCTGCCTTCTGTCCTCGCAACTGCCTGATCTGAATACAAAGAAAAAGGTTTTACTTTAGTCAGCTCCATAAGCAGGTTTGTCTGTATTTCAGTAGTATTTACAGCATTTTGATCAACCGAAAGCGGGAGATCCTAGATTTAAAGTCGAGATGAAATACACCTTTTTAACCCAAGAGACATACGTCACCAGACAGAAGCTAGATACTTTCAAAATGCCGTTTCATCTGGACAATAAAAGCTGACATTATTGTGTATTTTTCTTGCCAATAAATCCCAAGAAAAGACCAAACAACAGTACGTCAGCCAGTCCCTCAGTGCTTTCTGCTTTCCTACCCTGAATGAGGCACTCAGCCCCAAGGCCATTTATTCCCACTGAAGATGTAAATCTTTCACAAATGTTGGCTTCATTTTCTTTAAAAGAGTGAAACTTTTTCCTGAAACAACTGGGCACTGTAGCTTTTATCAATTGTTACTCAAACAGGAGTAAATCGTATATATTTGTTAGGGACTATTTTAAATGGTGGATAAAACATAATAAATAATAATTACTTAAAATCTGTTCGCAGAGCCTTTGTAACAGCATTAAATGTCAAGTGTTGGGAATTTTTTTTAACGGTTTGTTGGGTTTGAAAAAAAAACCTGTGAAACCCACTGATCTGAATCCTGCTTACCATTTTGAGGTTGTGCAAATAGGGCAGTGGGGTCTTTACAGCTAAATCTGAGCACCACAGGTCTCCCACCTGGCAGGAGAGTCACGTAAAACAGCTCAATAAAACAAGGCAAACCGAAAGAAAAAAAAAAAAAAAACTTGTGCTTGGGTGTTTCTGTTCCATCACTGCTGTCCAGCTCTCAGCGGCTGCTCTAGCCTGAGAAGAGCTTCCACCACCACAGCTCGTCTGCATATGCATGCTTCTGCCGTGTTAACCTTGCATGTACCACAGTGACTCATGACAAATCTCAGAGGTTTTTGTTTCCCCCTCTCATACACTCAGGCTAGCTGCAGAGGGCGGGGGGAGGGGGAAAGCAGTGGTTAACCAGTGGAAATGTTTTGACTGCGTCAGACTGCTCTTCAAGCTACAGCAATTTGCCACTTTTTTGGGGGTCTATCATTTTGTTTTTGCAATATAAACAGTTTAATATCAAAATTAGGAGGAGACTGTGGAAATGCTGAACTACTGCAAAAATGTGCTGTCTTTGCAAAATTGCTCAATTCTTGTCAATGCGTGTATAATCATGGCAGCTGCATTATGTAGAATCTAAGCATCAGCACTATTAGCACGATCGCTTAGAGGACGACACTGAGATTTTTCTAAATTGTTCACTGCTTCCTCGTGTGTACTCACGCAAGTTTCGGTCTCATTTGTCAAACTGCTGCTTTGATGAAGAAAGGTGGGGAGACGAAAAGAAAGGAGCGGTAAAGGGCAGGGTAGTCTCATCACACCCCCTCACTTTAAACACTTCCCTCCTAGTCACGCACTGCCACTCTCTGAATGAACAAACCCGGAGAGCATGTTGGGTGAGAACTTTGTGTCACCAAAACAGGGTTGCAAACATCTTCATAAAGTTTTCTCAACGCACCAGTCTCCTCCAAGTGAAATTAAAATATGGAAATCAGCAAAACTGGAGTTAAAATAAATGTTTTGACAGCGGCAGAGCGAGAGAGCTGCACAGCTGTGGGCTCAACTGAGAGACAGATAAAAAACAACTTTCAGACTGTCATGCACATTTTCTATTCAAGCTCACTCATCTTTCGGAATCAAAGTTCACTCTGAGCCAAATGATGAGAATACAGTTGTTGGGGTAGAGCAGTGGTCTCTTGTTACAAGAAAGCCATTGACACGAATGTGTCTGGGTGGAAGTGGTGTCTGTTGTGAGGCTGCACGTAGATGAAAGACTCTTCTCTGGCGGTTAACATGGCTGCAGGATATCTCTCTTCACGTATCTACAGTATACATGCACTGTGTGTGTGTGTCTATTACATCTGCACGCCATTTCGAAGCAGAAGTCATCAGTCAATAAAACCACATAGTGAACAGTCTTATTGACAGTGCCAGCTGTATTACTGCAACCCTGATAAATCATAGGCTCTCAGTTTATAAAATATCAATAACTGCTAAAAACATCTGCAGGCAACATGTTAAATCATCCATCCATGTTGACAAGTTTCAAATAGAAGATAGGATTCAAATAGGTCTGGCAATGCGCCGATTAATGATCGTTTCTGCCATGTGGAGAAACAGTCGACAAACTAGGTGTTTGGTGGGTGGGATTTCGCAGGAGGATGTCATACTCCAACATAGCTGGCTAGCGACTTAGCGAGACAAAATTCAGTGACAGAAAAAAGCAGTGTATGGACGAGACTACAGTTTAAAAAAATGACATTGGTGGGACAAGGGGTCTCATGCTACCAACTGGTTAGCAATCCAGTAGATGGTACAGTTTTTGTGTGTGTGCATGTCCAACCTCATTCTTGAGATCAGCTATCTGGTCCCTCAGTTGGTTGATATACTGTCTGGAGTCTGAGTGGTTCAGCTGGCCCTGGATCAGCCCTTCCTCCTTCTGAAAAAACACATTTTTACACACAGAAGGTTAAAGCCACAGTCTTGTTATCGTTAGCATGTACACACGTTAATACCAACATTGAAAAAATTGTACGCAAAGTTAGCCCATATAGAAACAGAGGCACATACACAAAGACACACACACCTGTATCTCGAGTTCAGCAATCCTCTGCCTGAGTTCAGCCATGGCAGCCATACTGTCTGCCTCCCTCAGTCGCACTGCCATCACCTCCTCTTTACTCTAGGGGAGAAGGAGAGAAAGAAGACATTTCCTGCTTTATAGCTGAATGCTGTGGATGACAATGATATACAGGGCTTCATAAACGTCTCAGTCCGTCCATCTACGTCTCCGTCCTCCTCATAAATCCCAGATTTATAGTCAGACTCATTTCTCATCCGCTTTTGCTGAAACAGTTTCTATTTCTGCTCTATTTCTCCCTCTTCCTCTTTCTATCCTTCTCTGTCATACCCTGTCTCCTTTCTATGCTCTTCATCCCTTTTTTGTCTTCATTTCTTGTTACTTTTCCACTCAGTTAAAAGTGTGTCATTACTATATGTTCCTATCTTTATGTTTCATTAAGCTGGACCAGGAAAATGTTCTCCCATCAATCAGCCTTTTCTCCCCTGTTACTTCCCTCCTTCTCCTTCTTTTCTTTTTCACTCCTTGCACTGACCTTGCAGTCGGACTCGGCCTGCTTCCTTTTCATCTCGTTGAGCTGGGCCTGAAGAGCTTTGTTCTGATTGGCCAGCATCTGCAGCCGGTCCTGCAGGGCTGAACGCTCCTGCTCATTACGACCAATCAGCTTGCTGTGGATCTGGTTCTGGAGTGAAGGAAGACAAATGTGAGAGAGCTGAATCAAGCGTTGTCATTAGTAAATTGTTGTGTGACGAGCTAAAGTAAGTGTTTAGTCTATAAAATGTACGAAAAATAGTGACAAATGTCCATCACAACAATTTTATCATGACTGTTCCTTAAATGCTTGAAACACAACTGCACTGATATTTGCACCATCATCACCACCATATCTGTCTCTGTAGGAAAGAGATTTCTATGTTTGCATACCCTCGAAGACTGACAGTGTATACATTGTACAGTATATCTGACCTGGCTCTCCAGCTGCAGGGCTTTGAGTTTAACCTCTCGGAGCTCAGCTTGGGCCTGGGCCTCCCTCAGTCTGACTGTCATCAATTTGTCCTGCAGCTCGTTCATGGCGTTCTTCTTCGGCGATTCCTTCCAGTGGCCGCCCCCACCGCCTGTGGTGCTGCCACGGGACATATGATGCTGCAGAAACACAGGGTGGACAGGTGTAACTGCACAGATGGGGCATATGATCATGCACTCGTAGAGAAACTGCAGCAGTTTGTGTGTTACCTGCCAGCGCTGGTTGAGCTCAGTGATGGAGTCCTGCATCTCTCTGAATGAGTTCAGTGTCTCCAGCTCCCTAAGCTTCATCTGCTTCACCTCCTCCTGCAGAGCCGCCACATTGTTCTCATCAGGCAGGCAACTGCTCCTCTGGATAGACAAACACAGGGGCGTTATGCAAGACAAAACTTGGGGCATGGGGTAAAAAGGACAAAAAAGAAAAAAAAAAGATTTTTGGCAATCTGATATATTCCAAGACTTTGGGAGGATTATTTTAAAACTTCACTGACTCTGTTTTTGTGGTTAAGTAATGTCCCACTTTATATTAGGGTAAATACTATACTGCATATTAACAGCACTTATTTGTGCTGCTATGGCTACTGAAAATGACACTTCAATATGAAATATACAAATTAATTTAGAGATCAATAGTTGTATTTTCAAATGCAATGCATAGGAAGCAGTAGAGTACAGATGAGACTGCTGACTTCACACAGCACTGTCCGCTCTGCAGCCAATAAAAGCTCAGACTGAGCAGGAATAACCTATTTTCCAAACTGCTCAGTTTCCTGGAAAGATCCATCATCACCCCCAGCCTAAGTACATATAACCTGCGACCACACCTACACACAGTCATATAACTAATGATGGAGGGAAAGTATTAATAGCCAAGTGGAGGATTTTTGTGCTGATCTGAACCTCTGTCTGCAAGACCCTAGAGTTCACTTCCTGGTCCTCTTGACCTAGCTAGTGAGGCCAAAGGCTGAACAACCAGACTGAGGGATGGCTATTAATTGTAGCTAATACTAGTCAACTATCTTCCCTATATCTCTCAAATGCTAGGAGATGTGAATAACTAACTGCACTTAGTATAATGCGTTGGCATGCTAACATTTGCTAAATATCACTAAACACAAAGTACAGCTGAGGCTACACATATTTGGTCATAAGCCAGAGCACTGGACCCGTTAAAATTTTGACCAGCCATTATTATTCATGAGTACAGGTATTCATGGGACATGAAAACCTGTACCAAATTGGCATGGCTGGAGCTGTTAGCAACTAAAGTGACTAAAAACCAAAATTCCAGGAATATGAAGAAATTGTAAAACCAAAATATAACAGCACCATATTTGCTTTTTCTAGCTTTCAGTTTTACATTACAGTAAAATCATCATGAGGGGAAAACAGGGCAGCTGTTGCTCAACACCTTATGTAGTAAAACTGAAAGCTTGAAACATCAAATGTGCCTCTTTCATCATTTGGACTCACACTTGTCTAGTTTAGCTTACAGTCAGATTATCTTTAACACATTCACAGCTGCACATGCCTGCTGTGTCTGCTCATGTTTCACACTCTGTTTTCTCTCACACACTAAAATGTGTGTCTGTTTGCACACCTTCTCCAGGTCGAGGACCTTGTCTTGCATTTCCTTCAGCGCTCCCAGCAGCTCGGCCTCGCGCAGCCTGGACTCCTCCAGCTGGGTCTGCAGATTGTTCACAAACTGCTCTGTGTACTGAAACAAACATCACTGGTGTCACTGGGGTATACTTTGATCCTTGGTTAACTGAAATCCTTTTTTTTTTTTTTTCCTGTCATATGTGGACTAGTTGCGAACGATGGTGTTAATCATGACTTGGAGTTCAGCTTAGCTATGATTAGCACAGTGCTTCAATGGGGTGAATTGTGCCAAAAGCTGCTGATATATCTCTCTCTCTAAGAAAGAAATCTAACAGCAAATTGAGTGTTCACACACTGAAACTTTGCTTGTCCAGTGTTGGTCCTTTTCTGAGGACTAATGTCATGAAGAACATGTTTTCTGCACACCTCTACATTTGGGGCAGGCAGCAGGAAATTTGCAGGAAATCTGCAGCCATACACGCAGCAAAGCAAAACAAACATGACTTCTTCCCCATTTCTGTAACAAATAGATCAAAAGCATCAACACCAGTGTGCCACTTTAAGCCCTGATCATGATCACCTGCAGCTCAGCTGCAACAGGAAGAAAATGAAACAGTTCTTTAAACTTGTACGATGCCTCAACAGCGTTGGTTGATTTCTCTTTTCTGTGAGTGACGTTTCCACTACTTAATAAACACATGTAAAGTAAATCAACTTCAAAAGAGCTGATCATCAAAATGAAGTTGGTATTAAGTGTCATTCCTGCCCCCACTGACTCAGAGTTATGTCAGAAAGTAGAGAGCTACTGTAAATTTTCTATGCCACCACATCAAAGTGGAAGTATAAAGTTAAGAGGTGTGAGCGCAGCAGAAAACCAGAGACGGCTGAGTGGAAAAATACTTTTCCTACTACGCAAAATACAAAAGCTTGAAATTGGGCAAGTACATAGCGTGCGTAAAAAGTCTCGATTTGTCATTTCAGGCTTCTCAGTCTTGGTTATCAAAGAGGACTGTGAGTGTCTGGAGGTGTGTGAACTCTGGTGGCAGATGGCTGCCAGCAGTCGGAGCTGGAATAAATGCAACTGTCACAATGACATCAGTTACAGTGCGCACTTAAAACACCAAAATAATAAATCAATATCCAGTGATGGAGGCAGTTTTCAGATCCTTTACTTAAGGAAAAGTATCAATACTACAATATGAAAGTACTCCATTACAAGTGGAAGCCCTGCATTGAAAGAATTACACATGTATTTCTCACAAAATGTACTTGAAGTATCAAAAATAGTGCTCAATGTAGAAAATTGCCCCTGTGAGTGTTATACTATTAATATTATAATATTAGTTATAGTTATGGCTGATGCATTCACATATAAGTACTATTTTACTGTTGTAGAGCTATTAATTAAATTATACACCGTTGTACTGTTGTAATCACATTATAGCCAACAGTCAAAATAAAATGTGTACAAAGTGTACAAAAATTTTAAAAAGTCCAGTTTTCCGTCTGAAATGCTGTGGAGTGGAAATTTAAAGTATGTCAAACTTGTACTTGAGTCATTTGCTTGAGTAAATGTACTTAGTTACATTTCACTAGTATCACAAACTATTTGATAAAGTCAAATCAACTATTTTAGAACTTCAAATCTTCTGAAACCAACAGCGGTAATACAATAAATTGGTGATCAAACAAGAATTACTGCCTTGCCTCTGCTAAACAGTCAAGTTGCAGACTCATATCTGTGTCATAAGTGTCTTCTTTGGTGAAATGGAAGTCATCGCTATCACTGTCATGTATGATTCCAGTGAATAATGTCCAGTGAGAAACACGCTGTCTTCAATTAGTTGTATGATTTTTACGATGTCACGGCGAGGTTGACCTTTGACCTTTAGGATATAAAATGTCATCATTTCATCATTTTACTCTATGAGACATTTGTGTGAAATTTTGTCATAGTTAGTGTAGGAGTTCTTGGGTCATGGCTAAAAATGCATTGTGTGTGGTCACAGTGACCTTTGACCACCAAAATCTAATCAGTTCATCCTCGAGTCCATGTGAACATTTCTACCAAATTTGAATAATTTCCACTTGCGTTGTGGGACGGACATACGGTAAACCTGAAAACATTATACCTCCAGCCACGGCTGTCGCTGGCGCGGAGGCATAATCAGAAAACTATGATGCAGCTTTTTCCACATGTAATGTCATTTGGGCCACGTGCATTCAGACAGCTTTAAGTTTCACATTGTTTCGGCTCTTCTCCAGCATGCTGGATTTCAAATGGCGATGATGAGGTTTAAAGATTTTGAGGGTGGTCACATTCATGCTGGGAGAAAAATTTTTTTTTAATGTAAACATTCTATAATTGAAGTGAAAGAAAGCACTAGAACCTACAACCAAAGTCCCAAAAACATGGGATGCTGTGTAAAACATAAATAAAAACAGAATGCAATCATTTGCAAATAAACTGTGTTTAACAACAAAAGTTTTACAAAGTGTTCCTGAGTAGCAATAGTAGTAATATCCTTTATGCCATCATGTGTTCACAAAGTGGTGAACCTCGCTCCATCCTTGTGAACAACTGAGCCTTTCCAGGATGCCCCTTTCACACCCAATCAAGATACTATGACCTGTTATCAATCAACCTGTTTACCTGTGGAATGTTCCAAGCTATCACAGCTGTCAACGGGCGAGAGGCGGGGTACACCCTGAGCTGGTCGCCAGCCGACTGCAGGGCAACATACATATAACTATTCACACTCACACTCACTAGGGACACTCTTAGGGAGGATTTTAAGTCACCAATTAACCTAATGAGCATGTTTTTGGTCTGTGGGAGGAAGCCCGGAGAGAATCCATGCATGCACGGGAAGAACATGCAAACGTCACACAGAAAGGCCCCGTCTGACCCAGGGATCGAACCGGCGACCTTCTTGCTGTGAGGCACACACACTACCTGCTACCTGCTACTACCGTGCCGCCCATCAATGAAGTTGATGAGGTCAAACATTGAATATATTGTCTTTGTACTGTTTTGTAATGTGTATACATCAAAAAAGATAAGCAAATGATCACATTCTGTTTTATTTTTTAAACAGCAAGCCCAAAGGAAAAAAATAAAAAAAACATAAGTCTGGGGTGCTGCAGGGTTAGTTCATGAGTGAATTACTCATTTCCTCTGAGCTTCACATGGAAACATGACTTTGTGATTCTCTACTTTGTTAACAACCACAAATCAAAATGCAGGAAAGAAAAAAAATCTGAACCAGACTTGTGATTTGGTGTGATCGGTAAATAATCGCCCAGAGCTGATTTCTACATGTGAACAAAATGCATCATTTGTGCTGCACAGCACTGCACTGCCACCCTGGGTGTGTTGTTCTTCATGTGGGTGTGTTCGAACTGACACTGACACAGTGGTTGTTTGTCTGATGTGGAGGAAGCGCAGACACGATGAAATAAAATGCAGCATAAGCAGGATGAGAGGTGAGTTTACACCATCAGCTGCTATAGAAACATTTCAATATACTGTATTAAACAAATTACAGACATAAATTACATAAAAAGCTCCCTGTGGAGTTTTTGACCTCTAGAGCAACATTTGTATTTGTGGGTCCTTTTTCTGTGTTTTGTTTGAGTTCCTGCACACGAATGCTGGTGAGACAATGCACACGGTTGATCTGTTAGACTGCAGGTGGTGATAATGCACCACAAAACACAGCAATGCACCAAAAAGAGGCAGGGAAGAAGAAGAAGTGCACTGGCTAGTAAATAATGATGTAAACACAGGTTTCAAACTTTGAAGACAAACCAGCTTTCTGAATGTTTTATGTGGAGTGAAGTGCAGATGACGCATTTGTTAAACCTCGAGGATACACCATGTACGGCTGTATGAGAGCGGGCACAGAAATATGACAAACTGCATCCTAAATCATCTTACAACTCACATGTTTTCAAGATGTGTAAATTTGGGGTTTGTTTGAGTGAATGTTTTTATCATGCCGTGTGGAGCTGCAATGATTGGTTGATTAATTGATTAGTCAACAGAAAGAAGATTCGTTACCAACAATTTTGATAATCGACTAACTGTTTCATTTGCTGGTTCCAGCTTCTTAAATGAAGTATTTGCTGCTTTTCTTTGTCATTTTTGACTGTAAATGAAGAGTCTTTGGGTTTTCAACTGTTGGTTGGACAAAAGAAGCAACCTGAAGACGTCACTTTGGGCTCTGGGAAAAAATGATAAGCATTTTTCACCACGTTTTGACATTTGAATATTTTAATATATATTTGTGTGTCAAACCTGATAAACCTGATAAATGTGCTCAAACTACATGTCAAAGGGTTCAAGACGAAACAAACTTTGATACAGTCTGTATATTTCTGTTGCTGTCATGAGAAATTCGCCTTCCTTGTCGTCAGGTTGTGAAACAGGTCTTGTGTTTTGGTGGTTTGTGTTGCAAACAAATTTCCACTGAAGTCTTGAGACAATGGGCACAATGCAATCAGTTCATTCAAGTCAAACACGGGCTGCTACAAATCTGACCTTAGACTGACTGCATGCCATGAGATGACTTCCAGGAAGTCTTCCAGGAAAGCCACAACCTTTCTTGGACAATGTCAGCATGGTGTTTCTTGGAATAGTTCAACATTTTGGGAAATACATGTATTTGCTTTATTTCCCAGAATTCACTTAGAAGACTGGCACCCCTCTCATGTCTGTTTGTTAAATACAAAGCAAGAGCCTGCAGTTATCTTAGCTTAGCATAAAGACTTGAAGCAGGGGCAAACACCTAGTGTGTCTGTTTACACTAATTAGTATGGGTCCCAAAAAGTCAAACTAGTCCTTGAGGTAGTTAAGACTGGAAAATGGATTTTGCAGACACCTTCACACTATTGGTTCTCCAAACTTGTATGAACTGAATCAGGAATTACATTTAAGATTTTGCACATAAAACCAGCCCTGATTTTGAGATCTGATCGGATCTCTTGACCTCAGGAAGCATTACCTAATAAATGATTCAGCTGAGAAATGTGGATTAATTGCTTCTGCTTGTTGTTCAACATATGTGTGGGAAAATGACATTTCTCTCTCTCCTCTGTGTTGGACAATCGCCTCTGTTGCTACAACAGGCTTCGGCACAGTCTGCGGGTTGGTGTTTACCTTCTGTTGCTGCAGCTCTCTGATGGTGTCCTGTGCTTTCTCGAGGCTCTCGCTGGCTGTGTTGCACTGCTGCCTCACCACCGCCAGCTCCCGCTTGATTACGTAGTTCTCCTCCGCCTCCTGTGCCCTCGTCACCTGACCCTGGAACAGCAGGCCAGAGCAGGAAGGGGGTCAAGATCAGCTGTGCAGTTTAAACTTGAACATGCAGACATTATACCAATGCAGGGAAAAAGTTAATTCTTGGCATCTGGGGAATGCAACATTATTACATTAAGGGGAACTTTGTCACATGGTGCATAGCACTTAAATGAATAGTTTGACATTTTGGGAAATAGGCTTTAGCGCAGATTGACACCACTCATGTTTTTGCTTTAAATACTAAAGCTACAGCCAGCAGCTGGTGAGCTGAATTAGCATAAAGACTGAACATGGAGGAAACAGCTAGCCTAGCTCTGTCTGACAGTAACAAAATCTGCCCACCAGCACCTCTACCACTCACTAATTATCATGCTATATCTCTTTTGTTCAATTCCTTCAAGACCTGAAGTGTAAAAAGTCTGAAATACTCTGACACAACTCCCGTAAAACCAAAACATCTCGTTTTTACATTTTGGTTTTTGTACAAATTAAACAAACACATTAACATGTTAACTAGTGAGCTAAGCTAAACTCAGCTAAGCTAAGGTAATCAAAGCGTCTTGTGGCAGTAGTTTCATATTTAGCGTACAGACACATTCCCAAAATTGTCAAACTATATTGCTTGTTTCATTCATATTCTTGTAAACTATGAGTATTTAAAACAAAAGTCTATCATAGTAATGAAAATAATTAAGTCACATGCCACATGCAGGGATTGTACAACCTCATATTAGAACGTCCATCATGGATAAACAGCACATGCATTCAGGGATTACAGGACGGTCTTGTGTACTGAACAGATACACAACATAAAGAATATCTTTCATGCACTTTTGGCTGGTTACTGTTGAGAAGAGAAAGAGAAGCAGTGCAGGAAAGCAGAAAGAGGAGGAGGAGGGGGGAGGTACAAGGAGGGCAGAGGACAGTGAGGTCAGCAGGAAAGTGGTTTGCAGTACTCTACCTGTATCAGTCTGTCTGCCAGAGCAGCACTCTCCTACAGCGCAGCGAAGAGGAGGAACAAGATGATGAAAAAAAAGAGATGAAGAGAAAGTGAAAGACAGCGGGACACCAGGGAGGATAAACCACCACAAAACCCAGAGGAAATTCCAGGAGAAGAAAGAAACGGGATCACAGGTTTAGGAGTCAATCAGTTAAAACAAAGGAAGAAGAAAGAGGCCTCGGTGCGATCACTCAGAGAGGAGGACAAGATCACAAACTGTAGTGTCTCTTCACAGCAGAGGGAAAAACACAGGACCAAATGCAAGCATTCACACCCACAAACACACACTACAAGAACAAGCTCCCGAGCAGAAGAAGAAGAAAACCGACAACAGAAAATGAGCTGACAAAATGAAACCCACAGCATTATCTCGTTCCACTGTTCAACTAGATCTGATCCGAACGTGAAGAGTCCTCCGCTGAGAGATCTGGCTGCTTTGTCTCAATGATGCTGCATAAACCAGATTTGTTTTAGTGTTTAGACGAGATGCAATCAAAGCTCATCTCTTACCTTCTCCAGAGTCTCAATCCTCTGCTTCAGCAGCCTGTTTTCTGTGCGTAACCTCTGAGCAGAGAGAGGAAAGAGAGGTACAGAGCAGTTGTATGACCTTTTCAGTTTTTAAATCCCACTAACAAAGTATTTATTGTGACATCCACATTGTGCACAAATACACACACACACACACACACACACACACACACACACACACACACACACACACACACACACACACACACACACACACACCTTGATCTCAATTTGTTCCTCCATTTCTTTGTTCTTGATTGTGGTATATTCTTTCTCAAGTCTGATAAAAAATAAACAAAAACAGCAGAGGATTATTCATTTTTTAAAGAACTTGGTTGCTGTGTTTCATTGATTGGTCTATTTTAATCTTATCTCAATGCTTAAAAGTCAAAGATCAGTGCAAAAACCTCAGCATTAGTCAGACAAATCCTACGGGGCCACATGAAGCCCGTCCAGAGTCTCACTGGGCGTTAGTTGAGTAATAAGCGCTCTTACTTCTTCATTCTCTTGGGGTTGTATTTAACCTGGTAGGCCCTGAGGATCAGCTTGTCTGGGCAGCTGTCAAACTGGTGGGGGATCACCTTCTGGAAATGCTGGCAGACCCCGAGGGAAACACAAGATTAGAGAGCGCAAGACAGACAAAGATGCTCATTCATATTTTATGAAGAAGCAGACAGACAGCAGTAAAGGCTCAATGCGGGCCTTGTAGTGAGGCAACTCCTCATCCAGCTATGATGGTTCTGACATATTGTGATTCACAGGCAAAAAAGTTTATACAGATGTACTTATTTTGAGTTCAAATATACCGTATTTTAACTGAGATCAGACTCATTTTTCAGTCATAAATGCCAAAATTCTCTCGTTTCATCTTCTCAAATGTGACAATTTGCTGCTTTACTTAAATGATACTAAAGTCAATACTTGCGGGTTTGGACAGGAAATTATAATGTCCATTACTGTCTGACATTTAATTAATAAAACTGTTAAATTAATCAAGTGAATCAACAATAGATTCATCAATGATGAAAATTACAATTATCGGTAGTTGCAGCCCTGTTTTATTGGGCATATTACTCCAACCTGAAAATCTAACCTTTGATTTTTTTCCTTCGTTTTGTCTCTAATTAGAGATCAGACAAAATAAATGCAAACAAAGTTCTGATATTTTCTAATTTTTACTAAGGAGCAACAAATATGTTTTTTTTTTTCTGACTTAATTCTCTTCTGCCTTACCATTAACACCATCACACACCATCAAATGAGGCCTGGTTTTGGTTTCTGTTTTGAATTAATGTGACTGAGTGAAGCACGTCTGCTGTCTAGATCTCTAGTTCAGGAAGCTTGTGTGCAAAAGGGAAAATCGGACACATGACTAGTGGTTGAATCTGAACAGAAATTCATGCAACAAGCAGTCTAAAGCTACAGCTGCCAACCTGTGACATGCCCTCCATGTCCAGCTGAATGAGGTCAGTCTGGTTGTACTGCAGGATGGCCAGGCCCACACGGAAGATAATCTCTAGGCCCTGCAGACAGGTCACATGTTTCATTGGATGTGCTCAGCTGAAATAATAGAACTGAATATACACAGTCAAACACATGAAATGCATCTTCTGATATGTCAAAACACCTACTCATAATGTTTCCTACCTCATACATGAAAATGTCAAAGATACGAGTGGCGACAGGCAGAGGGAGGAAGGTGAGGAAAAGGGTGAGGAACCAGGATGAAGCGTACATGGATGTGTGGAAACTCTGGGATCGAAAATGGACGTTCAGCTCTGGAAGTTGCTCCTACGATATCAAAAAAGAGGAAGATTTTAAAGCCTGGAATAACTAAAGTATAGTCAAAAGGACATATAGAGGGATGTGCTGGAGATATAAATAAGTGATTTGCTGCCCCTCTGTGGATGAGAGTTACACTACAAGCCTCATGTTTGCTGACACTCTCCTGCTTCCTCTTTACCTGTAGCAGGTACTCAAACTGGTAGATGCAGAGGCCCAGCTCAGCCATACTGGGTTTGAACAGCTCCCTCAGACGGTACTCCTGCATCAGACGCACAAAGACACAGAACGCCTCCTCCTCGGGCATCTGGGAGGAGGGGAGAGGGGTGGGCAAAATTCCCTCATTAGGAATAAATTAGATGTAGCTTATGTTGAACAGGGAATTCTAGTGGGACCGATTAAAGTGATGCTCAGACATAATGTGCTGAGACTTTAGGAAAAATATCCTCATTGTGGATCACTTATGGATAAATTACATGAAATCTCTGATCATTACCTGCATGAGCAGCAGACCAACAATGAATGCGCTGCCTTGGCAGTAACCGACTTCTCGATCCACCAGAGAGTATGCCTGAAAACACACACGCACACGCGCACACACACATACACACACACACACACACACACACACACACACGCACACACACACACACACATACATTACATTTGCTGTGTGCTGTATTTATACAGTGCAGCACAGATTACATCTGTAATCCTGACCGAACATCCAGACTGAGAGCGACAGTCCCTTCATTTCCTGCTCAGCTGACCTACCAGGGACCTCGACTGAGGTGTACACTGTCTACAAGCCTGTTTCTGTGGCTGTGAACAACAAATCTCCACATTTTTGTTAAAATTTATTTGGTCAAATTTATCAGGCATCCTGCTGTTCCAGTCTCTCAAATATGATGTTTTGCAACTTTTCTCTGTTTCATATTATTGCAAATTGAACATCTTTAGGTTTTGGTTCCTTGGTCGAAAAAAACAAGCATCATCTTGGGCTCTGGGAAATCGGGATGGGCATTTTTTCCTTAACCAAAGAAATAATGGACATATTAGAAGGAACCCAAAGGAGCCAAACGCTTTAAATGAATGTATTTATGGGTAAATGCCTTTTGTCTGTATTGTGCAGGAGCATGACATGCAGGCAGAGAAACACACATTCTTGTTTTCATGTTGCTCTGTTGATTGACAGTTGCCACTGTCAACGTACAAAGAAACAAAGGCAGAGAGGAGGAAGACTGTGATAATTAAAGAAATTACATACATTATTATTAGCATTGCCTTTATTAGATAGGACGAACAGTCGAGAGTTGATGGGAAAATAAGGAATGACAAAGGTCCCTGACAAGACTACACTTACAAGGTCAAAGCTGCAGTACTAACCTTCATGACGTTGAAGAGGACTTCCTGCCCCAGGCTGTCCTGGCCTTTGAAGAACTCATGCTCGGGGTAGGTGCGGGCGATGTCTCTGCGGATGAGCTTCTCGCAGGGGGATGACATCTTTAGCAGCTCAGAGTACTGGTTCTTCACCGGCATGTCCGTGGCGTTGCCCAGCAGCTGCCAAACGATGGCCCGGAAATGATGAGGGATGCCCTTTCTGATCAACTCCTGGAAGGCAAAGAGAGAGAGCGAGACATTAAAGAGGATTAATAGCTCTTTCCTTAATGTGGTGAGGGATGGTTCTACCCTATGACTTTTTTTGTTTTTGTGTCTGTTGAGTTTGCTGGCAGCCAGTGTCATGTTGCTCCCATTTTGCCCTGACTCATTTTGCTGTCCTGTCCCTTCATCCATCTTCTCTTCCCCTGGGTTTTCTCTTCTTGTCACAGAGGACACAGAGAGACACGGAGAGGACAGGAGGAGTGAGCGGCGTATTGGTGCAGTGCAACTTAAAGCTGCTGGTGCAGTAATATGAAAACTATTGTTAACACATGGTGACAGATTCATCAGGAAGAGCTTTATTTGCAAATTCTGTTCAGTTTTAAGGGAATGTCAGCAAAAATAAAGCCACTGACGTGCACATGTGCACATCCACAGACCAGTGACAAAGTCTGAGAGTGGACACAGACGGCCGATCAGCCTCTGCATAAAAGGTGACATCAGTCAGGGATTTACTGTCCCCTCTTTCTGTTTTGCTCCAACCCAGTAAACTTCCTGTGAAACCTGACCAACAATACGTAAAAATAAAATGAGGAGGCTGATAATCTTTCTATTGATGTTCTCATTTTTAATTAAATTCAATGACTCATTCTGAGGAAAACGCTGCATATGACAACATAATCTTTCCATCTCCACCCCCTGAGCCCCACCTTCAGGAGTTTGTCCTTCTTGCGCCTCCACTCTTCCCACTCATTGACGATGCGGCCCCACAGGATCCAGGTATCCTCCTCCAGGTGAGACAGGTTAGAGGAGGCCGAGGAGCTGGACACCAGTGAGGAGCCGCTGTTGCGCCGTGAACCGCTCATCGAGCGCATGGACTTGGAATCAGCCTCCAGCAATCTGCATGAAAAGACAGTTTCTGAGGTTGGGAAGCTCAAATTGCAATTGATTATCCCCGAGGAAAAAAGGCACATGATTAAACGGCACAGCATGTTTGTCTTTTACAAGATGGTGCACACAGAGAGCTAAGATGTGCATCAGGAGTCATGGCAGGCAGATGTGACATTGAGGCAGATATGACATTGAGGCAGATGTGACATTGCGAGGATCAGTACAGTTTGTAGAAAACCTTGCAGAGGCACCAGAAGCCTCAGGGCTTGTCACCTTAGAGACTCGGGGGTTGACTCATGAGGACATTACACACACAGCTGGCTGACTATGGAAAAAGTAACAATACGCCTTTGTATATGGGGTCAGACCAAAGGGAGGATCCCAGTTGACAGAGTTAATTTAAAAAGAAAGTAGGCCACATCTCATATGCAGTAAAACTGGATGACAGTACAATAAGTTCATACTGTGAACAAAGAGCTTGGTCTGTGGGTCACATTTCCAAATGCCTACATGACCGTGTACATATTCTGTTGTTTTGGTCTTGAGATGAAAATGTTCAGAAGTTGTGCATTCAAACACAAATTCACTGACTCGTGCTCATTACAATCAAAGTCAGCAGAGCTAGTTTAGCGAGAGCAACTCACAAGACAAGACTGTGAGGTCAAGCTGAGTCAGGAAGTCTTAAACTATATTTCTCACAAATAATCAAGAGTTAAAGGAATATTTGTGCATTTTGATGAGGAAGCTAATTAGATTTTTTGCTCAGAGTTAGATGAGAAGATCGATCCCTGTACAGTAAACATGAAGCTGCAGCCAGCAGCCTATTAGCTTAGCTACTAAGTCACTGCTTCTGGTAAAGAAATAACCCAGCAAATAAGCCCTCATAAAACCAGAACATGTTTTTATACTTCATTGCTTGTATAGATTAAACAAACAAGATAAAATATGCTAATTGCTGAGGTCTGCTGGTGCTGTCAGGCTGATTCTGTTGGCTTTTTTGGTTGTAAACTAAGATAACCGACTGCTGGATGTAGCTTCACTTATGGATATGAGAGTTGTGTCAATCTTCTCATCTAACTCTGGGCAAGAGAGCAAATAGCTAAGCTAAACTGCTGATCCTTTAAATGTTTTTTTTTTTTTTTGTAAATATCAGGACAGAGATGATGTGATTAAAGAGACTGCTCTTCACCCTGTGGGGGTTAGGTTCAGTCCCACTTTGACCCCAAATGTCTGATTCTTTTAAGTCACTTGACATCTATGTGTTGCGCTTTTACTCCTCTGCTGAAACGTGAAGGCTGCATGAATGACTGTACAGTACGTGGCTCCTTACACTTAAAACGCTACTCTTTTTTGTCTTCTGAAAGTGATTTAAAGACCCTACTGGGCTTAATAAGGACTAATCAAATTATACAGACATTTCCCACAGAGAATCTGGTGCTCTTACTTTTGTGGGATTAAGCCTTAACCCAACAGAGGGAACAAATCTCACCCTTGAACAGTGAAATCAGGTGATTACATTTTCAGATATCATCCTTGAGAAAACAGATCCTGAGCAGATAAAATAATGAGATTCCTGGAAGTACATACAGTCACATCCTGGGTGCATTTAGTTTTACTTTCCAGCAATAATCAAAGGTTATTAGGTTTAGTGACTGAGACGTTCCTCTGATGTAGGGCCCGATGATTTACCCGGTTCAGAAAACATGTTGTGGAAATTGTCAAAATGCGGATGCAATTTATACACATCAGGGTTTTTCTACCATTATGAGAGTTTTATCACATTGCCTGAGTTAAATGAATAGACAAAAACTATGCTGCTATGTTTTGGTGTCACACACACACACACACACACACACACACACACACACACACACACACACACACACACACACACACACACAGTCATGTGGACGAGGTCCTCTGAGAGCAGCAGCGTGCAAGAGCTCATCACTTCAACAAACTCTCTAAAGGGCAACCTCACTGGAAGATGCCAGAAGTGAGGTCATTGAATCAGTCTGTGGCTTATGCGCAGAGACCGACATTGTTTTGGGGATGATGGAGAAGCTGCAGTCCTTTCTGGTCGAGCACTGTAAACGAGGGGGAGTGCTGCCCCAACGAAAGAGTACCCTCTGTCAGACTCAAGCTGCGTATGGAGGCTGTCCTGCAGGAGATCCGTTTGATTCAATAAGTGTCATTGATATTCATTCAATTTTGCATATTTTTTATTGAACTGTTGGAATTTTATTAATGATGTGAATTTCAGGTGGCATTTTTGAGGAGGTCAGATATCACTCTGAGAGAAAGTAAAATGTTTGTACTGTTGATTGAGACAAAAAAACATAATTTGAACGTTACCTGTGATAAAATGACAAGATATTGCAGGCTGTGTACTGTAAGACAAATGCTGGTGAAATGAATCAATACTTTAAGGAAACAGATTAATGCTCTTTTTCACCCATTTTCCTTTTCATTTCCTTTTTGTTTGCAATAATTACAGGCAGCAATGTCTAAATCCCCGCCATGAACTGCATTTCTCTGTTTAATTGACAACCTAATCTTAGTCCTTCTGTATACACAGTGAACAGGTATATACAACACCTGTTCACTGTGTTTTCTATAACATTAACCTACATACCCATATTCTGTTACCAAGAGTATTTCTTGCAGATGTAGAGCATGCAGATTTGTGATTCTAGGTCAAACTGACATTGGCTTGTGGTCATTTCACACAAATCCCTTCGCACTGGGCTGGGTGCACACACACCTTGAACAGTGCTAAGGCCAAAATGTCTGTATTGAAACAAGTCAGTGTGACCACAGCTCTAAAGCACCCAAAATCAATTATTTGAGTATCAAACTCTCACACCCTGTGGGCTTGAAAGGTGACTGTAAAACATTTAGCTTCATTGTTTAATTGAGCTCAGATGCTGCAGCCTAATTGGATTAGAGATGGTTCGATGGAAAGCTTTTTACTCCTGTTGCATAATTGACTTCTCTGTTATCCATGTCTGTACTTACGTTTTTGTCACAGGGCTAAACACACTCAAATGTTGGACTTCGATTGTCACTTTAAGCCTCACAAATATCAATTTTTAATGTTTTCATGTACTCTTGAAAATGAGGGATTGGTTTAAAAGCTCTCAGAGAGCATTTGAAGGACAGACTTTTTTCTTCATCTCAGCATATCTCTGGGTGTTTCACAATATTCTGATGATTGATTTTCGTGGACTGTAATATTAGTGTTAGCTATGTACTGCTCGATATTTGGTATTTAAAGCAGAAAACATTGTATGTGATCACAACTCACAACACACTTTGATGTTCCTAGTGAAACTTTTGAAATTTCAGCATCACAAAGAGCTACCTAGATTGCTGATAACCTGAACCAATATCTTAATTAACAGTCCATGGAAACTGCATTTTTCACCTGCTATCATGAAGTGCTAATTATATTCCATATTAGACCACCTCATTAGTACAATGTTTTACATGCTACCTTCATCCATCATTTTCTGCACTCCTGCACATGAAGTCAGTCTGCACATACCTTTTTAACTTGCTTTCACCTATATTCTTGAGCTTGTTTGATCAAGAGGTTTTAATTCATACATTAGCTATCTACAGTTCACAGACTTTTCTTGTGTTATTTTACATACGGGCAGACAAAGGCAGGTTTCCGGAAGCCTGTAAAAGGTCTTCAGTCTGCAGATGGGTGCAAAAATGATATTGTGCTAAAAGACTGAGGCTAAATCTTCATGTCCCAGGCAAAAAGTAAGCATCCTCACCAGTTAGCCAACGTTAAATCAATAAACAGCATTACTTTATATCGCAGTTTAGTGTTAGTTTGTCAGTATGGTTGGGGGTGTTATTTAATTAAAACAAAGCCCTGTTTGGCTGCTTTTACATACTTTTCTAACTCTCTCTTTACAGATGCCCGTCATCTTGAATCCAGCCATTATGTTCACAACTGTGACACCTTCTCGTAGGCATGCTTCAGCTCTGGGGAGAAGTGCTTCTTCACAACCACCATGTTGCCTCTCACCAGACCTATGCACCTAGCCAGGGTGCTGAACACAGCTCTCAGGGGTTGAATATGATGATGTCCGGCAGCTGAAGCATGTGAGTGGTGTGTGGGGGGAGAAGCACAATCTCAATTTGGTTAACTCTGCAGATATCAATTACATGACAGCCACAGTGAGTTTTGTACTGGTCCACTGAATGAACCAAGGGGTGTTTCTCAGGGGCATGTTTAATTAAATGGTACAGAAATTTCATGAGGAGCTCAATGGTCATGTGTCTCTTATCAAAGCACCCATACAGGCTGTTTCTTGGATCATCCAAAGCATATGCCACACTGGGAAGGCATTGGGGATAAATGATGAAGGGAGCGACATTTTCACCAGCTGCACTGAAAGCCAAGTGCACAGAAATGTGCTCCCTGGTGGCTGCCAGCTGACGGTAGACTTGCCTCTCCCCTTTCTGTCACATCATCTTCTCCTTCGACTCATCCTTATCTCCAAGGCCAGTTTCATTGCAGTTAGATGAGGCTTATCATGGAGACTCTGACTGTGTTTTGGGTCAACTATCCACTGTGAGCGCGATATCAGGAAGGCCTTGTAGGACTCAAGGATGAATTGATTATATTTTGGTGGCCAAAAATCAAAGGTCAAGGTCACTGTGACCTCAGCTGGTGACTTAACAGGATGGTGGAGGCATACAAGTGTGAGGCGGCAATTCTAGTTTTAGTTACTTATTTTTGTTCATGGTTAGTACTAATGTTAATGTTAATCTATCATTTGATAAAATTGGTTCCTTTAACTCTAGACGACTTTTTTATTGCGTCCCCACACATGGATTACACATTTTAACAGTTTTCAGCATTGAGTTACTGAGTTGAGTTATAATGTTAGTGTAGTATTCATTAATAGAATTTGCGGGAAAAGTTCATGAGCCCAGAATACTGTGAAGTCTAGATTATGTGAACTGATTTATTTAACAAACATAATGCTATCTTGGGTATCATTGACTGGGGTTGTTGGATTGTGAACCTTCCCATATTCAATAAGGATCACGGCAGAGCTGCAAACATTAGCCTGAACTCTGATAGCATCCAGCAATAGCTTTCACACAGCAGTGAAACACAACACAGCGAATATGCTGGTCAAGACAGGGGCTTTTTCTTTTTTAACACTGGTGTTAAACCAAAAAGCTAATGTAGTTAATTAATTAATTAGGTGGCACGGTGGCACAAGTGGTAACACTGTCGCCTCACAGCTAGAAGGTCCCCGGTTCGAATCCTGCTGTGGGCGCTGGTGGCGTGTCCTCCACCATGCCTTCAGTGCCTGCTGCTCGAGGAAAAAGGGGCCTTTCTGTGTGGAGTTTGCATGTTCTCCCCGTGTTCACCTGGGGTATCCTCCATAAAAAATACCCCCACTAAAAACATGCAAGAAGATCACCACCTGACCAATGGTGACAACAAAAGGAACCGGTCCCCGGGCGCTGGTCGACTAGCAGCCCACCGCTCCTGGTCTGCCGTGGAGGAAGGTTTGACCATGGATGGGTCAAAAGCGGAGAAAGAATTTCACAAAATGCATGGCGTGTGCAGTTTCCCTCCTCAACTCTGCATGTTGTGTGTTAAAAAATTGTGACGAAATAAAGTAATCTTAATCTTAATCTTAATGATGCACTTCTTAGTGTTGTAAGTAACAACTGATTACTGTATGTGGTAAGCTACTTAGCTGGACATGCTAACAAATGAATGGTACATAAGAGCAGCTTAATCCTTTTCAGAATTTTAGAAAGGAAAATGGTGCTACTTCACGACTGTAATAACTGCTTTCTTCTCACTTCAGTAGCTGAGGAGAGCTCTCACCTGTTCTGCTCCTCCAGTTTGGCCAGCAGCTCCAGCTCATCAGGACTCAGGTTCTCCGAGTCTGCCGGGGAGGCCGCTGGTGCTGATAGCACTGCGTCATGGGAGGATGAGTCTGGGCTGAGCACTGGGCTGCCCGTTGATGGGGGGTCTGGATCCATGCCGGGAGGAGAGGAAGGGCACTCTAGCTGAGGGAGAGTCCCACAGGAGCCCTCTCTTTCTGGGCTGCTGCTGGGTATAGACATGGCGGTGATGATAGAGTGGGATGGGTGAAACAGTGTGGGTGTGGTTCCAGTCTCACTGTCGGTCTCCCTCCTCAGTGAGCCTGCTGTCGCCTGATTGGCCGTCTGGCTGGCCCTGGTGCCAATATGATCAGAGGTTTTTAAACCTGTCAGGGATGCAGAAAAAGCTTAAAGAAAATGGTTGACCACAGATAATTTACGAGTCAACAAGTCATCACCAAAACTAACATGACAAATATGTTCTCAGGTTGTATAAAACCTGTGGTTACACAGCATGATATATTTGACCCTGTTAAGTTTTATCTTTACTATAACAGTAGGACTGCCATGATGTTTTTTTTTTTTGTTTTGTTTTGTTTAGCCCATCACAATCTCCCAGAGCTTTAGGCTCATGTCTTAAAATGTAATATTGTTTTGGTGTTTTGGTGGCCACATCCAATGCACAAACATAAATTAGTCAAATAAATGAACAAATGAAGGAGACTTCATAGTCCTCCCCATGTACAAACATCCAAATCCTTTACATTTTTAGTTTGTGCCTTTATTTAGGAGGAGCATTTCAAGTCAGAGGTTATGTTTGACTTACTGGACTAAACACAGGCACACTGGTCATTCTGCTCCAATCCACATGAAGATGCCAATAATGGCTCTCCACACCCTGGCTCGAGTAACTACACTGAAGCAGTGGCCCTTAGTCACTGTAATGACATCATCCTGACTGAGAACATCAGGCCCGTCACTGCAGACAGACTCTGCTATCAGAGAGCTGTTTTTTTTCACACCAAGACAGACAATTGCCCAGTGACGCCTAACAACATGTAAATAAACTGCTGTGATCTGCTGACTAGACAATTAGATCAAAAATAAATCAGATGAATCATTGGGTGAGTTCAGAGAGATAAGGCAGGTGTCACAGAGCTAATAAAGAGCTGAAGCCACTGGCTAGAAACAGAGGAGCTTTTAATGATTTCACACCCAGGTGGAAACAGTGGAAAATTGATGTAATGGTTGTGTTTGGGCTGAGGGCGTTATGAATAAAATCTTTTTTAAAGATATAAAAAATAAAGTTGTGTGTATGTGTGTGTGTGTGTGTGTGTGTGTGTGTTCCAAGTTTCATTACTTAAGGACGTACAAAGGACAGGCATTTGTGTCTTGAGTGCAACATTTAACTTGCTAATGTTAGACAGCACATCTAGAGCCTGTGATTCGCTTTCCCTCATCACTTTACAAATACATGCACAAGTTAGAGAGCTGAATATTAAAGGGGCAGTGTGAGTATTTCACATATGCCAAAGGAAAACAAACATCCCAGCGCTTGGCTGTTGTGCTGCATAAGGCAGTTACTAAAGCTTCTCATCAGAGAGGCTACAGAACAGGGACAAAGACTCTTTCAACATACACTTTATAGACGAACCGTGTCTTTCTCTTTCTGTGCTGCAGATAGCAATCAGAAAGGCAGCCGAGAAAGTGCTGCAATTGGTCATAGGAGAAAATGTGCCAAAAGCCAAGCTATTGCTCTGTATACTCCCCTGACTCTCCCTCCTCTGCATTATGGATGGCTTCTCTTTTGCTGGGGGAGGCCTAAGGTAATTACCTCTAGCCAGACATACACACACACGCTCACACGCACACACACACGCTCTAGCGCACACACACACGCAGGTTAATAATAACTCAGGATTAATACTTACTATACAGTAAATGTAGAGGTAGAAGAGAGAAATCCCAGATAGAAAATACAGTATTCATATTCAGCATACTCAACAAATACCACATCCAACTGTTGTTATAATAGAAAACTCAAAAACAATGCAATTAAGAATTGATTTTGGTCGTGTAATCAACCATGAAGGTTGAGAGAAACATACAGCAGTCTGTGCAATTGTTTTTGAAGCATATGACATACAGCACAAAACAAGGAGAGTAGAAAAATAGCCTGCAGGAGAGGAGAGGAGAGGAGAGGAGAGAAGAGAGGAGAGGAGAGAGGAGCATAATAACAGTCTGAACAGGGAAAACACTATATGGGGAAGAGACAAGGACCACATTCATGCACAGAAAGCAGCCCAATCAAAAGAGCCATTAACAAGCCAATGAGACCGATTTGTAAAAGGGTTCAGTCAAAAGACAAATCTGATATAACGTCCTTTTCATCGCTAAGTCATTCCACCAGCATAAGCTAATGACAGAACAGATTTTCCCACATACTTTATATTTGCTCAAGTTAATCCGGTAAAACTGAACCACCTCTTTGTGGCTGAATTTAAGGCAACAATCAGAGAACAGACAATGTCAGACAGCTTCTTCTTCTGAGATAAAATCATCTGACACGTGGGTGAGCCTCAGGCAGTGATGCATCTGTCTTGTCGGTCACATATATTCACCTCAATCCCAGCAGTGAGACTAGCGTGGGCTCTATTTTTATTTACAAAATTCAGAGCTGTACTGGACACTTGTGGATGTTTTCACCTTGATCTCAATACACAGAAACACTTCAGTGAGTGACTGCAGAGCCGAATGCAGAGCAGGCTGGTGTTCACCCTCCTTGCCAATCTGTGATACTTTAACGAGAACTCANACTGCAGAGGACTGAGAGATAAAGGCGGGTTGGAAGGGTTTACATTGTAATCCATTTAAAATTGTGTTTCCAAGCCTGTTTAATATGTGTGTGTGTGTGTGTGTGTGTGTGTGTGTGTGTGTGTGTGTGTGCGTGCACATGCTACATTAAAGGTTACTGTTTAGCATGTGCACTGACGTGTGTCCTTGCGTGGTGCGTCCATGTTTATATTCCGCCTCAGTATGTGCATGTGTTGCCATGTATGGGCACAGCTAGCATGCAATAGACAGACTCTCAGTTTTGTTTTTGTTTATGTTTAGCCTCTCCTTGACTAATATCACCATACACAACTACGCTATTGTGTGAAGTCTGCGCCTGGACGCATCCTCTCTGAGCTCACACTGCCTACAGAAACAGACAGCACTATTGTTTCCTCTTCTAACCCCCTACACACACACATACACACACACCCACACACACCACCTCCAGTTATCCAACATGAACCCACGTCCCCTTTGCCCCTACATGTTTCTCATACTGTATACGTGGTTTGCATGCAAACCTCACGGCAGGATGTGTCTGATTTACAAAACACTTCTTGTCGGTGTAAAGGAGCTTTTCACGGTCTCCATCTGGTCTTGGTGACACTGAGCCGGCCTGGGGCAATTAAAAAACAGAGGGTTAAAAAAAAAAAAGCAGATACCCCCTTTGATCTCTTCACAGCCTCCACCAACAGCAGATCCGACCACTTTTTCCTGTCTGCAAACTAAGCGAAGCCATATGGTAATATTACATGCTATCACACTCTGCGGCGTGCACAGACACACAAAAATGGAAAAACCTGACGAGCATCTTATTAAAGAAAAAGAGAGAAATCAGCTAGTTTTCATTGAGATTCTGGCCTCGCTGATGTACCACCCCCTCCCCTCTTCTCCTCCCCCCTCCATCTATGTGCGTGATGTCTCGGCCTCGGGGCCTTCCAGCCATGACATTGAGGGCGACCCCTTCCTTCGTCTGTAGCTGCTAGCCTCGCTGTTGTTCCAACTCATGATCTCATGTTTGGTTACTGACACATGGACTGTTCATTTCCACACTATTCATCTACTGCACTCGCTGTCCTTGTGACTGCTGTTGGGCTTGACGTTGCTCAAAGCATCCCATTGTAAAAGAGGGATGTGTTTTTCTTCTGATATTGCTGCTCAAAGGTCTCCCGCTCACTGTTGTGAAAGCCATAACTGGGATCAGAATGACCAAATTAGCTAAAGCCAATGCATGGAATCAGTGCTGACAGCACATATTGACAAGTTAAACACACTCCACATACTGTGCACCGAGGCAATGATGTGTAAAACACACTGATGAAAGCAGACTTTTAAATGACCTAACAGCATCTGTCTGACAGTGGTGGAAAGTAACTAAGAACATCTATTAGAGTACCATTTGGAGGTACCTGTACTTAAGTCTTACCAGCCTTGAACAGCTGGCCTCAGCCAGAAGTGAGGAGCGGGCTACAAATGTCTGGGAAGCTCACTTCTTTCTAACTCCACACCCCCAGACTTTACACACTTGTGGTTTTCACCCTCAGCTGAGGCTGACTCAAGTGACATCACGTGAGGAAATTTCAAATGCTGTAATTCTCCCCCACCACAACCTGTAGATGTGTAAAATCGGTTTAGTTCCTATTTAGGTAAAATTTTGAACTTTTCGAGTTTTTCTTGTAGTAGATTATTTTTACACTGTGGTATTTGTACTTCAGTAAATGATTACTTATGAGTACTTCGTCCATCACTGATACCTGAGTTTTCTATGGCAATTCTGATGCAGTGGTCTATGTTCATGTCTCTGTGCACTGGGAATGAATGACTACCTATCAACCCTGAGAACATCAACCTTCAAGCTTCATCGTTATAATGACAGCCTGTTCTGCAGACGGCCCTCATATACAAACTGCACCGTACATAACTGAGGTGTAATTGGTGGCTATCTTAGGTTCCTGCTGTGCAGCAAATGTTTTCTGGGATCAGTCCAATACGAATCTCATGTGACATTAAGCCTGAATGAAAGAGGAGACACATTTAGGGCAACTGAGGCAACACTGACGAAGAAATGTTTTCCAGACTCAGTTCCCTAAATCTACTAACCACGTTCACTCTACATGACTAATGCTTTCCTGCTCTAAATTTAGTTAGTATCCTTCTCCAGATGATTCGGCTCCCTCAACTGCCACTATGAGAGGAAATAGTCTAGAAATAGCCATCGCCACAACCCATCAATTACTTTGAAGTACTGTTTTGCTCTTTTCTACCACTGAATGGTCAGTGCATTAGTACTAATAACCTTACAGATTATCTAATATCTTATAACTAAAAAAAAGCATGATAAAGCAGACTGCAACATCCACTAATCGCTCTCTAATCTCAAAACAGGATTACATGAGCGTGTCATGGAGGATAACTGGGTGCTACTGCAGGCACATAGCCACAGCTTAATGTGACGCTGAAGCAAGGACTGACATTAGTTTCCCTGCTGCATTCATTATATTATCTTTTCATTTCATTCTTTCCCACCAGCGCCGTCACAAACACTGATCAGTAGCCGAGCTGCTGTTTAATCATCCGTTCTGAATACAGACATCTGTTGTTTGCCTTAGAAATGGCTGTGAGAGGAGGAAACAGTCAAACACTACGAATCCATTCAATAGATTTTTTATTTTTTGCCTTATTTTCTTCTATTTCAGAACTACCTCAAGCCTCCAAAGGAAATGAGAAAGCTAATCAAACTGTGCCTCTAGTGAGGTGATCTGGGCAGGTGTTCACACAGACCGCACAGTAGGAGTTTGGAACAGTTTGTAATTGAAACCTGTAAAATCAAAAGATGTAAAACACTATTTGTGGCCCTCATTCATTCCAGCATCTATGTAGAAGAAAGCAAATCTCTTTAGTGAATAAACTCATCTGAAAACATATTTGTGCCACATTTGTGCCATATTTGAGCTACTGAGACCTTTTAACTTCCACACTGTTTACCTCAAAGCACGGGCACATTGACGACCGATTAGCTGACACATCATGTCACCAATTGATTGTGCAAAGGATGCGTCGTAAACAGCCACAGTGTGACGATACACAGGTTTCAAAGTGCCTCAGTCTTGCACTCAGCGACACGTCTGTGTTGTTAATCATACTCCCACAGATTTACCCTGCAGTTAATCATTCCCTCATGTTCATTTGAAGCAATAACAATAAGTTGACTTAGCTGATGAAATGCTCTGTGGAGACAGGCGGCGTGTTTGTATCTGACAGCTTCAGAAATCACAGAAATGGTGGTGATTGAAGCCATAAGCATGTAAAGTAATGCTTATGAAATATTTGAGCTTGCTGTTTAGTAATATACGAACAGCTGAGGACAGTGGTGGAATGTCTTTATATTTTACTTGAGTATATCTATTTTATTCCACTTGATACTTCTACTGCACAACATTTCAGAGGGAAATATTATCAGTTCCACCAAAGACACATTCTTCTCAGATATTTCCATTTCAGTTACTGTTTGAAGCCCAAAGAGGTAAAAATATATATATATCCTATATTTCACATTAAAGCAAAATTTAGAGAAAAGTCAAAAAAATGAATAGAGATTTGTATTTTCTTTTCTTTCCTCTCTGATTAATCACCTCACGACCTCTCAGATTCATCTTGTGACCCTTGTGGACTGAACGAGCTAAACTGACAGAACTGCGTATAAAGTAGAAAAAAAAATTACTTACACATTAAAGCATCAGTATTAGCAATCTAGTAATCTGACGTATATCAATCACAAGTGCCAGTTTCCTGAGGAACTTAAACTTTTGACACTTGAGTACATTTTGACAATACTTCTTCAGTGCTTCTGTTTAAGTATGACTTTGATTGCAGGCCTTTTACTTGTATTGAATTATTTTTACATTGTTGTACTGGTGCAAAGGATCTGAGTTCTTCTTCCACTGCTGCCTTAGGAAAAAATGCTGGGCAAGGAGACAGATCAACTTACTATTGAGGCAGACGATGAATAGAAAGCAGGGCAATATTCAGAGTAGAGCTCAAATGATTAAAAATGGGTTTGAACAGAGTTCATCTACAGCATTTATAACAGCCCTGTGCATATTTCTGCCTCATTGTTTGAGCATCATTTGCATGCTGGTATACGTAAATCCAACATGGAGCAGTCTGAAAATGAGATCATGATTCAGTGAGTGTAAAATCTGCAGGGCGACACAGATCCAGTTACAAACCTGCAGCCTACAAGAACAATAGAGTAGAAGGAAGAGAGCTGCAGTTGTAGTGAGCTTGAACCGAAGCAGCCAGGTCATCAAGCTGCTCCCCGTCTCCATGTGTCAGCAAACGAGACGAAGCGCAGTGCCGTGCAGGCAGGCCAGGCCGGCGTCACGCCGGTCAACCTGCAACCAGACCAGCACGAGCCGGGACAGCTGACACTGAAGGCTTTAAAAAAAAACCCTTCAAACAGCAGAAACCTCTCTCTGACCACCGTTTAGTATTTTAGAGCTGAAACATTTAGTCGATTAGTCGATCAAACAGAAAATTAACAGGCAACAGTTTTGATAACTGATTCCAACTTTTCAAACGTGGATTTTGTGGGCTTTGTTTGTCTTCTGTGAGAGGAAATTGAATATTATTGGTTTTGGGGCTGCTGGTTGCACAATACAAGAACATCTGAAGACGTCATCTTGGGCCAGAGGACATTTTACAGGCCAAACAGTTGATCAATTGATTGAGTAATCCTTGCACTAATCAATACTGAATGCAATTGTTAGTTGTAGCTTTATCTTTTTTCGTAGTTTCGTACTTCAACCAGGGACCGACATCATTCACAGACTGCATCCTTGTCAAACAGCCATCCACCACTCAGGAAAACATCTAGATTAACCTCATCATCAATCAATAAATCTTAGATTCACAACAAGGAAATGTTAGATTGGAACAGAAAGAGCATCTGAGGGCTTTTCAGTGGCAAAATTAAGCTGATACTGATTCTTGCATTTTTGAACTACGGTTGCTGATGTGTCCAAGCAACATTGTCTTGACACTGGAAAACAGAGCTGCAGACAAACAGACGTTTGGACGTGGGCAATGCAAACAGCGCTGCATGTAATAACGATTGCCTGCTACAGTTACAATTGCAAGTTTATCAAAAAGTCATAATGCTCATCTTTGATCATTCATCTCAGGTTCCCCTGTTGGATTCAGCCACTAAGGAGTAAATGTTAGATCTCACTGTGAGCTCAGGAAAAAGATGTAGCAGCAGCCTTCTTTGCAAAAACGTATCAAAGGCTAATCTTGTTTCTGGCATGAGGGACATTAATCAGTCCATCTTTGTTATGACCTGAACATGTGGCTCCTGTTTGTCCCTCTTCTACAACCAAACATCGAGGCAGACAATGAGAAACCTGGACAGCAGCAGGCCGGCAAGCTGTACAGTACAGGGGGAAGGCTGCAAGATAATATACCTCCTGGTCTTGCTGTAGGCGAACCACACATGCATGCACACACTCAAATCCATGTTCAAATCCAAACACACACACACACACACACACACACACACACACACACACACACACAAGTGCATGCACAGCTCAGAGAGAGCTTATCCTGATGATGCTGTCCAGAGCCTATTAGCTTACCACTCTCTCACACAGATGAATAACGTGGCAGCAGCAGCAGCAGCAGCAGCAGCAGCAGAGAGCGCAGAGGAAAAGGTTAGCTGGGATAAGCTGGGGTGTGTTTGTGTGTCACAGATGTAGTACGCAATCTTTTGTGTGTGTGAGCGCATGTGATCGTGGGATCAGATAAAGAAGTTTCGAGCCTGTGGCACATAAAAACAAGGTCACCAGGATGTGACAATCAGATACTTGTTTCCTTGACAGGAAAACGTGTAAAGTGCCTTTTTGCACGGTGAGTGGATTTCACAGATACGACTGAGAGTAATCTCATCCTATTTTATGACGATATGATGAACTCAGTGGTACACGGCCTTAGTCATGGGGCATTTACGCCGTAATTACTAATCAACAGAGTAAGATAATTAATTCCTTGAATAGTCGCCCCTGCCTTAAAAAAGATAAGTGCCCAAGGGAGCTCTTCCATTTTGTGACTAGTCAGCTGTATCCTTAATTTTTCAACACCAAGCTCCAAAAACTATGTCAGTTCCCTACTTTTTTAGACCACTTGGGAGGTAAAAATGATATGTGTCTGGCCTAGACTCAAAACATGGACTCACTTAACTCAGTGGTTTTCCGTCCTCTGTGTTTTGAGTAGTGCAGGTTTTCTGTCTTATAGCCTCTTTAAGCACATTTAAAGGGATTTACCTGCAACCCCCTCTGATTGGATGGATGCAGTACAACCAGATGGATTAACAGTTAAGGACAGCTCAACAATCACCTGAACAGAGACACACAGGTGGACAAATCGTAACAGCCTCATCAATCCACTGGTGTTCAGAGGAAAACAGCTCTTCGTTAAAGATGACAGTGACTGTTTCAACCTTTTGTCCTGCAGTTTCATACTTGAGGAGCCTGTAATCCCATTGACTTGGTTGTTTGGACGTGACAGCTCATTATCCCGGCCTGCCGCTGCTTGAGGGTGCCTGAACAACAGGCCTACAAGCTCTGCAGTCGACTCGGGGCTCGGCTGGATCAGCATCTGTGGCCAAAATGACACATCATCCCCTCTCGCGGCACCAAATGTCCCGGCTTCCCACCACAACACGATTGTGTAACGGCTTTAAAAATGAGGACGGGACGCCGAGCAAAGGCAACACGGAAATTACACACAGCAACATGCTAAGGTTTAGCAATAAATGTGGTTTATGGGCTAATGAATGGGTCGTGTCTCCGCTGGCATGCCGTACAGTGGAATTTTACATTGAGACAAATGGAGCAGACAGACGAAGCTGCTGTTGACGGCGCTTCAATAACCAGAACCACCGAGTAGTATGTTGCTACGTGGGCCTGCGCTGTTATGTTAGTTTTCACGTTGAAATGGTACAAACTGCTCTCGGGCCCGTCAATAGGCTCCATGCGATAACACTGATATTCCATTTTAAAAAATAAACACATAAAAAACAATAAAAGCCCAAACGCTTACCTGGACTCCCTTTCCATAATCAGAGCGCTGCGCTTTTCGTCACTGCCACACCAGTCCGTCGTAAATGTCAAACGTCTGCTATCAGCTAATTAAAATCTTTATGGACCAACGAGGAAAAATACAGACAGAGCGTCCAAGGCAGTGACATCCTCCTGCCGCCGTTCAACCGGGAGGCAGTGCCGCGTCGCACAGCTGGTCGCGAGCCTATGCACACGGAGAGGCTCGTATGCTTGTGTGTGTGTGTAAACTGAAATTATAGGAGAAACATACTTCTGTGGTGATCCGCTAAAACAACCATGACAGCCGTGCAACGGAGGCGACGGTTCAACGCGGATGTGGTATAAACTGCAGCATCAATCATTGAGAGTGAATCACACAGAATGGCTGGCGTCCCGTCCCTTCTGTTGAGCGTGAGGCGGGGCGAACCAATCAGGTTGCAAAATTACATGTGACCGACATGTCGTGAACCAATGGCCTGTTAAAACCGCGGGATCCCTTCGGAACGGCAACAAGGAGAGCCAATCACCATAGAGCTTTATTCTGCGGGAAGGCTGGGCAAGCAGGTGTCATACAGCGGTGTCGGCTTCAGCGGATTTACAGGAGTTTGTGTGTTTATGGCAGCAAAATGATTACTTATGTGGTAAATGCGTTACATGTACCTGCTTTGTGTAAAGTGATAGAAAATTTTCGCGAGGTGGGAATCAGGTTGTCGATCACTGCACAGTAATGAGGGAAGAAGGTACTCTTATCCTTTACGTAAGAAAATGTAGCTATACCACACAGTAAAAATATCTGCATTGAAAATGCTAATCAAGTCAAACTTCAGGAGTATCATCATCAAGATGTATTTAGAGTGTCAACAGTAAAAGTTTATTTGGTTATTTTTGCTGATTCATTAATGTATAAGTAGCATTTTAACAACCATATTACATATAATGTGGTGTAGTTAAATCTATAACTAGACACTGTACTGTATTATCTAATGTTTCATATGTAACATCTGTCAAATATGTAGAGGAATAAAAGAACAATGTTTCCTCCTAAGTTTTAGATGTTGCCCATAACATGTCATGAAATGGAAATATGTAAATAAAGTACAAATACCTTAAAGGTGTATTTAAGTACAGTATGGGTAAATGTACATAGTTACATTCCATCACAGCCGCTGCATTGATAATAGATGTACACACTCAGAGGTGAAGGATGGTGAGATGCTGCAGACAGCTCATGCTGCTGAAAAGCCAGAACTGCACTGGACAAAAATCATGAATTGATGCAGGGAAATGTTATCACATGCATGATATTGATGAATACAGATTCAGTAATAACCATTAGTGAGTCATTTTGGAAAGTGAGTTATTTGTACTGACTATCCCTTAACAAGAGATAATCAGCAATAGACAATAGTAAATATCTGGTTGGTAGTGAAACAGTGATTTTCAAAAATTTTTGTGAAAGCACAAAGTAGAATGCTTTTAGATTCATCAGATTGCCCATACATATAACACATAGGAAATGTGAGCCGCATCCTGTGATGAGTGATTTTCTCTCTGAGCATTCCTAGACCTCAGACCCTTCAGAGCTCCATTTTCATTTTGCATATTTTTCATGAAATATAGGTCAGGAATTACATAGATGTAGAAACTGTGCAAGTACCCATATTGTTTTCCATATAAACAATATTGTGTTCACAGCATGTAACATTTTAAAAAGTCATACCCATCTCCTCTTTTTTATAATTAGTCTGAATTTGAATCTCAAATGGAGATATGATCCTGTGACCTTCCACAATGAGAAACAAAGATATGTCATTTGGTAAGACAGCATCATTAAATTCAGTTCTGATTAGATGTCTGTGCTGAGGCTTTTTTTTTTTTTTTTTTTTTTTTACCATAGGCAGGCCTTGAGGGATATTATCAGCCTTTGCACTGAGCTTCATATATCAAACACAAGTACACTTCAGTTACGTTTAATGCCGTCTGTTATCTGGCCAAATGTCTTTACTTTATTGCCATCAAATGGACAAATTGGATACTGCAGCTCCCCAGGCCCTTGCGCTATTGTGGCAAGCAAATTGTGCAATTTCTCAGTGCTGTGTGGGAAATATCATACAGATACTGATTGATAATTTTATATCTTACATGGTCATGGCGCAATAATTTATGCAATATTTGGAGGAGTTGCCTCCCATGAGAGTATTGTCTGTACTATACTTCAGAAATAGCCAGGGCAATTTGGTCATAGCAAACGTATCACGCCATAAAAGAAAGCCGTATAGTAGTATTTCATGAATACAACAGATCTGACCCTTTCTCCTGACCTCTATGATTCTGACCAATCACAGCAGCGGAAAAGAAGACGGCGTCCCTCTTGTACATACGCCGCTGCTGGGCGATTGATGCCTTCACGTCTTGTCGCAAATAACGTAATCATGATCTCAAATTTGGACCAGACAATTGAGACAATCATACAGAGGGGCCATGGAGTTTTATGACACCGAAGTGCTCAAGAGTTTACGTGGCGGCGATACCAAAAGTACATAAAGTCCGATCATTAATTGGTATCAAAAAATATGTGTATATAATCATGTATGGTTTTGATTTGTTGGTCTGAGGGACAAACAAACAACTCAAAGCTCTGTATCGCATTACTTGATGTATAAAATAAACCACAGCGTCGTAGTAATTTTGTCCCAGGATTAATTCTGGGGTTATGGAGCAAAAACATCTTAACTTCTTGAGGTCGCTTCTTGTCAGTTACCCCAAACCAAAAGGTTTTTCGTGATGTACATGAACATAACGCCACACATGTGTGCTCATGATTTTTGCAGGCTCGTTAGTATTACGCATATAGACAGCGGCAGGACACACAGCATCACATCGAGGTAGTTCTGCTGTGCCTTCATAATTTTCACATCAAGTTCACAGGTTTGTCGATATATTTAATTGTTATTAGGGCTGAAATGTTTTGAATACTCCGTCGCAATAGCTAAAGTTAGGGCTTTTGAGTTTTGCTTTTCTAGCTGGATGCTAGTCGGGTCAACATTAGCGTCGTTTTGAGTTACCTAGTTACCTTCAGTTATCCAGTTACAATGAGTATTTTGCTTGTTTGACCATCTGTCCACTATACAATGACACATACCCAACGGCGTGAAGTTAGAGAAGTTAGTACTGAAGCTGTATTGTTTGTTAAAAGTAGGTCGTGAGTCCCGGTCAGCTGTTAGCTGCTAGCTTGCCAACTAGCCGGTTAGAATGAAGGAGGAGAGGAGTCCGCTGTTTATGGGTGTCCTGTCTGTGCCGGGCCACAACGGTCGACATCATCATTTTGAGTCAAGGTAATTGTAATGGCTAAACAGCTCCCATTTATCACGTTGGTCGTTCAACACATCGTTCACACAGAGGTTAATGTTAACTTCCTTCTTCAATGAATGAATTAATTTTGTTATGAACCGCGGCTGCGGCCTGCTAACTATAGATAAATAATATTTGAACCCGGCTCCCAACCCGGCTTATTTTCTAGACAGCTGATTGGTTTTCGGATCAGAGTCGTGTCAAACTAGTTTCTTTTTTCGACTTTATTTCAATTTTGTAGACGGCGAATTCATAACACACAGCCTTTTCCCCGGATTAATTTATTCAAGAGCGGATTTGAGTAATAGCGATAACGTGACAGTACCGGATATTCAGATTTCATTTATTTATTGAATCATAAGACCGCCTAGTCTTCATCTCAGGTACACAGTCAAAGACTTACATCCTGTCCATACAGATGGCTGAGACTGACGTTGATAATGAACTTCTGGACTATGAGGAAGATGAGGAGTCCCAGGGAGCCCCTGAGAGTGGGACTCCAGCAAACAAGAAAGAGATGAAGGGGTCCTATGTATCCATCCACAGCTCGGGCTTCAGAGACTTTCTCCTTAAACCGGAGCTGCTCCGTGCCATCGTCGACTGTGGTTTTGAGCATCCCTCGGAAGGTGAATAGCAGTGTTGGCTTATCCTCCACCTCCACACAAACCCATACCCCGCTTCTTATGATGGTGTCATATTTTGATATTATGAATTAATAAGAAGTTGTTTTTGCAATGTTTGCTCGCTTATAATTGCAATTTCCTTTATTTTCAGTGCAACACGAGTGTATTCCCCAAGCTATCCTGGGCATGGACATCCTGTGTCAGGCCAAGTCTGGTATGGGAAAGACAGCAGTGTTTGTACTGGCCACCCTGCAGCAGATAGAACCTGTGGATGGTCAGGTGAGTTGGTTATTATTTGTTTTTACTTGTCTGTTACACTAAAGAGCCATCATGTTCAAAATGTCCTTCTACAGGTTTGAAAAATGCACAATGCACTAAGTAAGGACCAAAGCTTTTATAAGACTAATGCCCTTATTCCCTCTGTGGCAGGTGTCCGTCCTTGTAATGTGTCACACGCGAGAGCTGGCCTTCCAGATCAGCAAGGAGTATGAGCGCTTCTCCAAATACATGCCCACCGTCAAGGTGTCGGTGTTCTTTGGTGGCATGGCCATAAAGAAGGATGAGGAAGTCCTGAAGAAGAACTGCCCGCACATTGTCGTAGGAACACCGGGACGTACCCTGGCCCTCATCCACAACAAGAGCCTCAGCTTGAAGAACGTTAAACACTTTGTGCTCGACGAGTGCGATAAAATGCTGGAGCAGCTGGGTGAGTAAGAGGAACAGAAGTGTTTTAATATTGAACTGTTAAGAAACAAGAAGCTTTGGTGAAGGACTGTTATCAGTATGTAAGACAGGTGAGGCTTCCTGTTGACTCAGGCATTGCTCTCTGTCTCACTTATGGTCGTGTCAGGTCATCTTCTCTCCCTGCTCCATATCTTTACAATCTTTCTCTGCAGTGTTCTCTTGAATAACCTGAAATGCAGAATCCAAGTGAGAGCTGTCATTGTGTGTTTAATATGAGAATGGGTTGTGGGTGATTGTGCTCTATTAATGATGTTTTTGTTTGTTTGTTTACAATATAATATCAAAATGCAATCTCTATATGTGTGTGTGTGTGTGTGTGTATATATATATGTATGTGTGTGTATATATAGAGAGAGAGATTCTGTTATTATTTATGTAATCATTTATTTATTTTATTTTTTCTTGCCAGACATGAGACGAGACGTCCAGGAAATCTTCAGGCTGACGCCTCACGAGAAGCAGGTTATGATGTTCAGCGCAACGCTAAGTAAGGAGATTCGCCCTGTCTGCCGGAAGTTCATGCAGGATGTGAGTTATCGTCAAGATTTACTGATGTCAAATTGAACCTACTGCGCTTCATTCAGCTACATGTAAACAACATTTTTTTCCAGTTTCTAGTTAGTTTTCTAGCAGAGATGAAAAGATTTGCAAGATGAGATTGCCTTACAATATGAGTGTAAATGTCAGTAATCTTTATGTTGATGAGAATTGATACATGACTATGTATGATGAAACCACTAGTCTCACTGTGCATTACTGTAGACCAATCGTTCACATGTGATTTGAGCATGATGCAGTAATAAATGCATCTACAGCAGATATGCAGCTGAGGGCACTGTGGGTAGTTGCTGTTGACAAGCCATAGTTGTCCTTGCAGTGTGGGGCGCTGAACCAGCAGAAGCAAGAAGTAGAATGAAACATGGCTGTATGTCCCAATGCTCGACTACAATCAGCAGCATGGAAATACTTTACCAGAGCAGACATAGATTTGTTTAAACAATCATTTTCTCTGTTATGTGGATGCATAACGTTTGCAGAATTGAAGGCATTTAGAGAAGGAAAGACTCTTGCTATCCCTGCAAGAAAGCAGTGGATTTGTTGCCGCAGTCAAACAGCATCTCCAGCTCAGACAAGTTGCTGGGGGTTTCGTCCAATCAGATTTTACTCAGTTGTAAACAGCCTCTCAGAGTCAATCGAGGACTCTGCTATTTCACCTATCCTCACCTATGGGTGAAACAAAATCTGATGTGTCCTCAGCAATTAATCGACTTATCACATTATTTTTAGGAGTAGTAGACGACTACTAAAATGCAGCAGATGATGCATTTTTCCGATCGGTCAGGATAGCTCAAATGTGTTTAGGCTGTTTTGCACAAGTCGTTATGTGCAGAGACCAGTGAGGTAGCTGTAAATGTTTAAGAGCATCTCCTTTTATATGTATACAGGCATAAAGCCCTAAGGTTACGAGTTCCCTGGAAAGTGAAAGCAAGGATACCTTTCCCTGATTACCGCCACTGAGGTGTCCTTGAACACTGACCCTGAACTTCCAGCTGCTCAGTCTGTGGTAGATCTTATGGCCTCTCAGTGAAACCTTCCTGGATAGAAAAAGACTAAAATATGTCTGTAGAACCTTGTTGACAGAGGTTATGGCTGCTTTAGCACATAGCAACAGATAATACCCTTTTTAATTGATTAATAGATTGTGTCTGTTATTTCATTAATAATTGCTTTAATTAATTCATTGGTTATTGTTAATACTTGTAATCAACAAGTGAGATGATTTAAGTCATTCAGTGTTTGTCGCGACATCCCGCTTCCTGGGCAGATTTGGTTTGGTCAGGACAGTCAGTCCTCCTGGCTCTGCTGCTGTCCAGGAGAACAGGTTCAGTGAACCACCATGCACACGTCATTTGTCAGGACTTGGTGCAGAAAAGCGTGTGGAGATGCAGACTTGTCACATAAGAGCTCAGACAAACATAAACCAACTTCATTCAGACTGACACACTCACTTTTTGGTCTTTACCACTTTGTTCAAATTGTTTCCTGCTTGTTCTATTTCTGATGTGATCTGCAGAGATATGTGTGTATGTGAGACTAATGTTTGGCTCCTCTCTCTTGCTGTGTAGCCCATGGAAGTGTTTGTGGATGATGAGACCAAGCTGACTCTCCATGGCTTACAGCAGTACTACTGCAAGCTGAAGGACAGTGAAAAGAACCGAAAGCTCTTTGACCTGCTCGATGTGCTCGAGTTCAACCAGGTAGAGCTGGCACTCATTCATGAGAGACTCAATCGGAATCAGTTCTGTACATATTTATCATAGTATTTCAAAATCAGGCTTTAGATATGCATCTGCAGCCTTGTTCTTCTAATAATTTTCTAAAAAAATTTTGTCTCCTCTAGAGAGAGAGAACGTTAATTTCAGCCAATATGTATTTCATTGATGTCTTTGCCATTCCCAGCACAAATATAGAATCCTTTTGTTTCCTGTCAGGTTGTCATCTTTGTGAAGTCAGTGCATCGCTGTGTGGCTCTGTCCCAGCTGCTGGTGGAGCAGAATTTCCCCGCCATCGCCATCCACAGTGGCATGGGGCAGGAGGAGCGGTAGGTCAGGGTTCATACAAAGTCTTGAAAGTTTGTTTTCAAGGTTAGGCGTGTGCTTGAATCTGAGTATACTCCTTGAAAAGTGCTTGATTTTCAACATAATCTGCAGTTTCATCCACACAATCACTCACGTAAAACAAAAATCTTATTATCTGAAATTCAACAATACTGTCATCATATTTGTCTGTTGTCTCTTAATGTGAAAATTAGCAAGCATTAAATAAAGAAAGTGACAATATACTCTGATAGCGGTAGGTATGAAGGAGTCCTGCAACCACTATTTTTGCATTTATTGCATATTGCCACCCCAGGCTATCCCGGTACCAGCAGTTTAAAGACTTCCAGCGGCGGATCCTGGTTGCAACCAACCTCTTTGGCCGAGGCATGGACATCGAGCGAGTCAACATCGTCTTCAACTACGACATGCCAGAGGATTCTGACACTTATCTTCACAGAGTCAGTCCAGCTATAATCTGATTTTATGTTATCTGTATTAGATATCTGTATATTTCAATTTGCAAAACAAACAGAAATCACATACAGGGGGCTGTACCTAGCACCAGATTTACCCAAACACACCTGCTTTGTTTGTAAATGATACCTGTAAAAAGGAACAGGATCTGCTGTTGTACGTTTACTTCCGTCTATGATTACAAGCACCCTTTCTTGATTATTTCTTGGTCCTTCGAGCAGAACCCGTTTTGAGGCCCAAACTTCTTTCCCGCACCCTCAGGTGGCCCGTGCTGGCAGGTTTGGGACCAAAGGCCTTGCTGTCACCTTTGTGTCAGACGAGACGGACGCCAAGACCCTGAATGATGTCCAAGACCGCTTCGAAGTCAACGTAGCAGAGCTACCAGAGGAGATCGATATCTCCTCCTACAGTAAGATCTGTTTTTGCTCACAAGTTGTCTTGCAATTGATGATGCCCATTTTCAGTAACCAAGTTTATATGTATGTGTGTACGCTAATATCCTGATATTTTCTTTTGGGTAACCCATCTTTGTGCACACCATCTCAACAACACGATGGATGCATTTAGGCTTTTTGCTCTCTTCTTGTTTCTGGTGAGAAAGCTGAATGAAGCAGGCAGCCACAAATCGAACTCAACTGTTTGGATAACTCAGTGGGGACAGAAAACACAGAGGCTGGCAGCAGTGTCCAGAAGTTGAAGACATGCCTGTACAGCATTAAAAATCACACATCAGGATATTGGTGTGAATGTCAACCACACCACTGGAGGCTTAAATCTGGTTTTGTCTGGTTGTTAACACGTGGAATGACACACAAAGCCAAAGCATTACTATATAATACTTTGATCTATGACATCCCATTTGATAGCCTGTGTATAAAAGCACATATCTTTTCACCTCACATCTTAAACACTTTGCCTTTTCTCTTTGCAGTTGAACAGTCCAGATGAGTCTGAAGTGTCTTCCCAGTGGAGATTGTGTGTGACCCTTGGTGTTGCTGTATTTTGGTGGAGAAAAAAAACCTTAACTTATATTTTAAAGTTCCCCTCCAACCATATTCTGGCAAGTTCATAAAACTTTTTTCCCCCTGCCTTTGTACACTGTTTGCTCATTGTTATCCTTGTTAAAACTGAATATATTGTTTTTGTTGAAGGAATAAAGTTTTTATACATTATTTAATGGTACTTGATTTAATTTTGCACAGTTTAAATCAATGTCATATGTTAAACATTAAATATAGTAAAACTACAATAGAATCATAAAAGACAAACTTTGTGTTATGTTTTGACTGCATTTAATGACACTCACAAGCAGAGGGCACTATCATCATAGGTTAAAGATGTAGCCACTGCTTTCCCAAACAGTTGGCTACCTTGAACTGGCTGCCAAGTTTGAAACTTTATAAGTTGACTTGAAATAAATCCTTGCATGAAACTTGAGCCCAGCAAACAGTTTTATCACATGGATGGAGCAACAAAAACGGCAGCTACACTGTCGTGTCTCAATCCACAGAAGTGTCCCAATGTGACAGTAATACAAACTTGGATCCAAATAAAGAAAATATATTTACATAATACAGTGTAATCCAAAATAAATCCTCAAATACAGGTTTGTGTAAGACATTATCTCAGCTGCATCTAATTCACAAAGAAGAAATCAGTTGGTGTTGGTCCTGTCCTTGCTGAATGCTTGTTGGTTCCAGATAGCATTCCTTATCATTCAAGTCAGTGACTTGCAGGGGAATAGTGTCAGTATCGCTGTGTGTAAATGTACTTTCAGATGGCTTATCAGGTCAGCATGCCAACAATAAAAGTTCATGCTGATTTTATATAGTTTGAATAAAGAAAAAGTCCACATTTTGGTTTAAAGTCTGAGGTTTTCAGCATTAAGCTGCAAAAGTTACTCTTTTGCTTGTCAGTGGGTAGTCACAGTGCATTGTGGGACTTGAAGTTATCCACCATCACATAATGTGCGGCTGTTGCTGCAGGTGAGGTGATCCATGTGCACTGCTGTCATAGTTACAAAGTTTCAGTGCTAAACAAAGTACTTTGTTGCTCGTTCTGCTCTCAGTATTATCTGAGGGTGTCAGAAAAAGAAAAAGAAAAAAAGAAATCCTCAACACCTGAACCAGCAATCAGTCCAGAGTGAAGGAAGTCCAGGGGTGCTTCAGGGCTCTAATTTAGGTCCCACGTCTGTTTGAACAGGAGCAGGCAAGCATACAATCCACTCCGGTCACACAATAATATTACAATAAGGGTTGCCTTTGTGGTTGTGAACCGAGGCGGCCCTTCCTACCTGCAGCTTGGCAGTCAGGTGGGTGCCTGTGGTCTTCACTCACTTGGAGCCAGGTGAGAAAAATGGCCCCTCGTTTTGAAGCGTCTTCCTTCATCAAGAAAGTTAACCTCATTGCATCAAATTCAAATAAAAAAATCCTCCTCAGTACTAGTCTATGAACTTATGTGTATCTCCATACATCCAGTGCTGTGGAGGGAGGGCCACGTCGTTGAGGTGGCCGCAGTCATCACTGCATTTACATGACTGGATGAACATGGCTGACCTCTGGAAATGCTCGCCATCTGGGCAGACGAAGGTCACGGGTACAGTGCGTGTGCGACGTGGCGAGCAGCACCGCCCATCTGTACACACACCGCAGTAGTTGGGCCGGTAGAGACGGACGCTCACACACTCTCCGTAGGACAGTCGGATGGGTTCCGGGGCTTTCTGGGCTGGGGTGCACTTCTTCCCTATCTGTGGTTAGATGATAAAAGTAAAGAGATGTCACTGTGTTGTTCCTAATTGGCCTCAGTAGCAACCACTCCCCCCCCCCCCAAAAAAAAAAAACTTTGACTTTTATCTGCCCTGTCCTTTTACATAACAGCAGATTTAAGCGGCTTTGCGCTCAAACTCATTAGCTTCACATTTAGAGCGCCACACTTCAACTTGTTATGCCAAAACAGGGATTGAGAGAGTGATTAGATTTAAGTGATTAATTCTAAGATTAACCATTTATTTGCCATTTGAGTGTCCTTTGCTGTTCCTCATGCCAACACCTATGATCGCTCTCGGCATCAAAGGTTTTAACTCAGCCGTGCAGAGAAAGGAGCTCTTAATGTGTGTCCAACATGGAGGATTAATATAGACACACCACTTCCCTGGACTCTGAGTACACAGACGGGGCCTAGCTATGGACAGTTGCTTGGCAGGAATGCCGGGGGTGGGGGACTATATTTAAAAAGGCGCCTGCCTGCCACCATAACACCGCTGAGTAAATCAGCACTGCCCAGTTCCCACTGGATGTAGAGCTTCCCGAAAGTACCGCCAAGATAATCTCTGTTCTTAAACTCGGATAAAGATGGCTTTAGCACTAAGAGCATATTTACTCAGGGCCAGAACATCTAATTTTTCATTCTTTGCAGCACAGATTTGATGTTTTCAGCCTCTGCTCTTTTGTTTAAAGAGGCAAACAAGGAAGTAGAGCAAATATGTGCAGGTATTGTTTCTCCCTGCTCAGTCAGACAAGGGCAGATAAGAGATGAAATAATTCCTGAATGATAAGTGTTATCATGAGGCGTTTAAGTTCCACTGTGCGAGAGATAAGGTGCGATAAGAAGTTATGGATATTCGACCTATGCTCTACGTCTGTCTGTATCTCCTTCACTTCAAGTCAAGTTCAGTCTACCTCACCTTGGTGGGGACAGTTAGGCCCTGGCATGGCCGTATGGTACAGATTCTCGTCTCTCTCTCCAGCTTGCACTGTGGGTTCTTGTTGGTGATACGAGAAGACACGCCCATCCCACAGCTGCGGGAGCACTGGGACCAGTCAGTGGTCTGGACTGGACACTTCTTCTCCTTTGGGTGGTTCCACACTGTCACAGTGTCAGAGATGTGAAGGAGGGTGGAAGGCAGGGAGAAAAGGGAAAATCATACACATCTGTTAGGCCAGTGGTTCAAATCCTGGGGTATGGGACCCCATCAAGGGGTCACAAGATAAATCTGAGGGGTTGCAAGAGGATTAACAAGATAGAAAAGCAGAAAAAAAACTTCTTTTTGGTTTCCTCTGATCTTTAATTTAGTGGCTACATGATGGCAACACCAGTCTGTTGTTTACTTTTGTCCAGACTGAAATATCTTAATAATAACTGAATAGATTGCCATGACCTTTGGTGCAGATATTCATGGTGAACAGACGATGAATCCTAATGACTTATGAGATGTCCACACTTCCCGCACTTTCCTCTAGTGCCACCAGAGGGTTGACTTTTTTGCCAATTAGTAAAATATTTTGGCAACTATGCTGCTAATTAGCGAAAGTTAGTATGCTAACATGAAAAACCAGGATGGTGAACACCCAATTTAAAAATATCTAACAAAAATAAAATGCGAATTAAGCCAATGATAATAAATGCTAAATATTCCCCTCTAATTTGCTTTCTCTCACCAGGCAGGTGTTTGTAGCCACGTTCACTCTCCCAGCCGCTGGACTTTACATCTGTAAGCTTGTTGGCCAGTTCATTTTCCTGCTGGTGTGGAGCAGGATGGTGCTGAGGTCTGGTCAAGTGTTGCTGTGGTGGTGGCACCTGTGATACGAGATAAGATAAGAAGAGACAGAGCTGCCTGCTGGGAACTCATCTGTGCCACGGTCATGTCTATCTGTAACACCGTTAGCAGCATGGTGACCTGATTATCAAAGGGTTACTTCAGGGCAACCGGTCAGAGGAGACCTGCTTTACTCCTCATGAATCTTTGTCATTATTCTAAAACACTTGCTGAACAGTATCTAGGCTACGTAAGAGGGCACAGCCTTATGGAAAGTGTAAGAGTTATGATTATTTTTTGTTTATTAAGAGAGTCCTTTGTCACTACAGGAAAAAACAAACCTGATGCTTTGGTGGGAGCTGCCACGTGCCCTTATGGCAGTCCATGCTAAAGCAGCACTGCCCGGGTATCCTGACCAGTCGTGGATAGGGGCATGATGGAGAAGCTGGTGGCAGTTTGTTGTTACAGAGAGGAGCGCAGCCAACAGCGCCGTCGATGCAGGTACACTGGTGTTTACAGCCAGCACGGAAGCTCTCGCCATTCTGGTAGATCTTGCCGCTGTACTCACACGTGCGTCCCTCTGATTTTGCTGGAGAGACACATTTTACTCAGCTGAAACAAAACATTTGATGACCAACTTGTACCAACTTGTTTGAAACATGTTGCTGGCATCAAATTCAGAATAAGCATATATTTACTAAAATCAATGAAGTTGTTGAGGTCAAACATTAATATGTAGTCTTTGTATTGTTTTCAATTGAGCATTTGTCAAAAAGGATCATTGTCACATTCTATTTATGTTTTACACAGCAACCCAACTTTTTGGAAATTGGGGTTATACTACAGTCATTAGTCATATAAACAACCGTGAATGAACCAAAGAGCAACAGGCACAGTCCATGGGTTAGGTATGTCAGAAATGCATCTCTCTACACAACATGCTGTCTAAAGAGACCAATGATGGCACTTTGGCTTAAGAATAATTCACCGCATCTTAATTCAACAGCTGAAATGATCCCTGTTGAGTTCTGATTTTCTCCTGACTTTACCAAAACACGCACAATGACTTCACGTTGCAGCAGTGCACAAAACCACACAGGGACCACTAAGATCGAAAGGTCAGTGGAAATAAGGAGACAGGAAGCGTCAGACTCCTTGTCTCCAAAGCATGGAAGAAACAGCTATTCATAGTTAGTGGGGCAGCACTGGCACGGTCCAGATGGACAGTGTATTTTTATCTCTGCAACCCCCTGTCGCTGCCATAAAACATCTACTTCTCATTAAAATACCCCCTGTCTTGCTCCCGGATGTGCAGGGTTACATGTTGTTTAATCACTGAGCAGTGATAGCCTTGGTTTCATTAATTAATAATTCGTCAATTAACATCCATTTCTTTGACATCTTTTGTGGCTTTTACTGCACATCGCATTCACCACATTAATTTTAAATATACTTTGTCCATGCACGATAATACTGAACAGTACAAATAGCTGTAGAAAGCAGCTATTTTCTAAGTGAAATTCCTTTCCTCCTAACATGCATTGTTCCCCTCCTCTCTCACCTCGACAGATGCCCCAGGCCATGGTCACATCATTGCCGTAATTACACTCCAGCCCTTTGTGGTGGTCACAAGGCCTCATGGGGCTGCAGTCCTGGTTTAGCTGCGCAGCGCACACCTTGCAGCACCCACATCCATCTGGCATAGTGCTAACTCCTGGAGGGCAAATCAGGGGCTCTTGGGGGCACTCGCACACTGCTGGGCAGCGAGCAGTCACCTGGAGGGAGCAGAGAGGGAGATCACATTGCAAGACAAAACCCAAATGATCTGAGTCATGCTCAAACAACATCACAGACGTAGACTGCGGCTTCTGGAAAGAGGGCCACAAGGCTACACATCGAGTACTTGACTGGAAAATTCAGACACAAAACAGCTGTATGGCAACCAGGTGCTGAAGTCATCCTCACAGGTGTTCAATACAGCAGTTCCAGCTTTTTCCAACATGCAAGAAGGAGGAAGAGCTCTGATACATTCATTTTTGATTCTGTATCATCTCTTATGCTCCTCGGGGTTTTGATTGATTCTGAATTCTTCCACAGACAAAGCACTGTGGTACGCCTCTGCTGTAAGTCAAGTCTCTGCTGGCCAGCCAGCCCTGGTTGTCTCGACAGTTTGCACCCAGTCCCCTGCTAGCTCATGATTTGAGTCATCGTTCAGCACTAGAGCCAACTTGTTCCAGTTTGTAGGAATCAACATATCACTGTGCTTCCAAACGCAGGACGTGAGAAGACATGCAGATAACCAGAAAGGACTGTATTCATTATTATATAAGCAGTATTGGAGTGATAACCCCACCTAAATTCCATTTACCAAACTTTGTATTGAGAGCCCTAATCACAGTTAATCTGATGTTGGCTTCATCAAGAATATGTCTTTGAAGATGAAACATGTCTGAAAGCTTTTCTAAAAATATATGTGGGTGTTGTTTACACCAGGGGATGTTTATGCTGTTCACACCCTGGAGGTCAAAGTTTAATCACATTTTGACTCGCCTGACTCCATTACCCGTGACAGATTAAACATTTAACTAATCTCAGTCTTTAAGTGATATGTCTGGCAGAGCTACACGAGCTTCAGTCAGGTACGAGAAATCTTACCTGTGTGATGACGGCTGTTGTCAGTACAGTCAGGTAGATCAGAAATGCCATAATTAGCCGGCGACAAGTTGAAGAAAAATACAAATAAACATAAAATAGGATATTCAAGCTACAATCCGCTGAGCAAATGTTTGTCTGAAGTAGTTTCACGGTGAGATTCAGTCTCTTTTCGTCACCATAGTCCTTCTTTTTCTACCGGAATAAGAGTCTAAAATGTAATTTATACCCGCTGGAGAGCCCCTGAGAGACCCCGCCCCTCTCCATAATTCTAGCCAATCAGCGTGCAGACAACTGCGCAGACATTCCAAATGGGCGTAGTTTCACCACGGGGGTAGTTTGCTGATTGGTGGGCGTGTTTTGGAATGAATGCAGCCATTCATAAAAATCGCAGGGTCGCTCTGTATTTATTTTATGGGTTAAAAATTAAAATGTAACACAAGTCACACTTAGGCACATTCCTGCTTTTGTGGCCTCCACTCACCTAACACTAAGTAAATATATACAGCTGGGCCAGACAGCATGGTAACATTAGTAAGACCTCCACCTCTGAGGGGGGGGGAAAAGAAGGGGGGAGGAATTCCCTCTGTTTTTCCAGACCGATGGAGGTGCCAGGACAGAAAGTTGAAGTGGACTGTATTAAGCAAATAGTAAGATAATAGCAGCTGTCAGACAGTGAACACACCCCTCTTTGTCTGTGCCCATCATAACCTGAGAAAATTTGTTTCCATGGTTTTTAAAGGTACTTTTTGATTGTTTATTCTGTCTGAACACTTTACCTTGAATTCAGGTGGGCTGGCTGCCTCTGACTATGATTTCTAACCACATGGTGCTGAGATGGGGATGATGAGGATATGATCACTTGGAAAGAATGGTTCCAGTTGAGGGTGAGAGCAGGATTGATTGTTGTTTTAAGGGCGGCTCATGTGAGGGTTGGCCTCCTCATCGTCATCCTCCTCCTCTGCTGTCTTCCTTTTCAACCACAGGTTTGCAGCCACATCTGCCCAAACACAGAAGCCTCATTTGATGAAAGAAATATGATAGGTTTGAAAGTTAGGCTCCTGCTATTTCTGTCCATGTATACCTGTGAGGCTCGAGCTTAGAGCTAAAAAGCCAAACATCGCAAATACTTTCTCACATGGGCTTTGGACTTTGCTCCATATTTCATACCTCATTTTCCATATACATTCCATATACACTTTTTAACTACTTGTCTATACTTGTCTATACTACTTATCTAGACTATATTCCATTTTTTGGATTGGTTCTCAATTTTCTTACAATTTTTCTTCATAATGTTCTTTATTTGAATGTTTTTTTTAATGTTAAATTGGACTATGCATGTCACTGCACTGTGCGTCCTTTTGTATCTCTCTGAATCTAAATCAAAAGATAAATCAAATTCATATTCTCCTTCAGAAGTTGATAGAATTTCAACACTTGACACCCTTCTTCTTCGTCCTTTGTTCCTTCTTCAAACCGCCAGGAGACACACTGATAATCTTTGCCCAGGTGGGAAGATGGTTGAGGTCACTTTCTTGCCGAGAGTAAAGTGAGAAAATCGTAACCACTCTCATGTCTGGACAGTAAATATGAAGCTACAGATGGCAGCTGGGTAAAAGTCAGTAGTAGTAATAAGTGAGCTTTAGAGGTATCAGAAGATAGAATTTATTGCCTTTGGACAGAGCTAGGCTAGCTGTTTCCCCATGCTCTCAGTCTTTTTGCAAAGGTAAGGTCACTGCCTCCAGTTTCATATTCAACAGACAGATATTGGGCAGGTATTGTTCTTCTCATCTTACTCTCATCAAGAAATCAGATAAACGTAAAACAAAAGCATCACTAATATTTTAATCACATGTAACCTTACAAACTATCTCCTGAATCACACTAACTGACCTACATTAGCTGACCTGTGTTTTAGTCAGGATTGGCCTTGGATCTACTTCAGCTTGAAATAAATGAAGGTGACTGGGTGGACTTCTTTTACAACCATTCGTCTTTGTTCTGTAGCTACCTGTCTGACCAGCATTTAATTGAAAAACACATTAGAGGTTGTGGACTGAAGTCATGACTCTCAATTTAAAAAAGGAAACCACCTCAGGAAGCTGTCAATCACAGCTCTAATGGTGTGACCAAGGAGACAAAGTCATGGCCCATCTATTTTAATCCTCCGGTGGTCATGGTACAGAGGGAGTTCTGAAAGTCCTGTGACTGCTTCTGTTTTCAGTTTCTCCACTGATGCTGAACAAGAGAGAATCAGCTTTGACAGAGATGTAAAATTAATCTTGGGTGTCAGTCAGTTGGTCTTTTTTTAGACAGGAAGATTTATTGTATATAAACAGTGAGAAGTTTTATGATTATTTGTATGTCATCTACATTGTTTTAACAGAGCATTGGACAATTATAAATTCTACGTCCTATGTTTCTTACAAATAATCATAATTTTCAATGTTGGTAGAAGTATTCAGTTCCTCTACATAAAGCAATAATTCAACATTTTGGGAAATACCTTTAAAATTTGTGATAAGAACCTCTTAGCTCACTAATTAATATGTTTTATCTCATTTGTTTAATCTATACAAAAAAGTGTAAAATGTTGCAGTTTTCCCTTGTTTTATGTCATTGTGCTATGCTAAGATCCCTTATTCAATTTATTAAAGGATTATCAGATTATCAAGGATTATCTCATCACCATTACCGATTTATGTAAATCTATGCTATGAATTTGAACTGACTGAATTGAATCAATTGAATTTGACGCCAGCAACACATTTCAAACATGCTGGGATAGGAGCAACCGAAGACTGGGAAAGTTGTGGAATGCTCCAAAAACACCTGTTTGGAACATTCCACAGGTAAACAGGTTCATTGGTAACAGGTGATAGTATCATGATTGGGTATGAAAGGGGCATCCTGGAAAGGCTCAGTTGGTCCAACACATCCTCATACCTACATGACTGAATAGGTCGATTGCCAGCGTCTCCCAAAACAACATCTATGACCATCAAGAGAAACACAGTTTTATGAAAAAGGGCAGATGTAGGAAAACAGGAAACATCCAACAGCGAATTAAAATAAGTAAAGGGCTGTTTGAGAGAGAGAGAAGAAAGAAGGAAAGACAGAAAGCAAGAGAAGTGTGTAGGGGGTGTGGGTGTGTGTGTGTGTGTGTGGGGGGGTGACAGGTGTTTCATGGTAAGAGAGTTTATTTTTTCAATGGGAGGAGTGAGCAAGTTCCCCGCTGCCTGGTCTAGTCTGCCCCAATGGGGTTCTGGCAGTCTGGTGGTATGGTATTTCACACAAAAACAGACTGCTGGTATTTCAGCCCATACCACTTTTCAGGTCACATGAACCAAATTGCATGATACTAAGGTCATGTGCTTAAAAATACATAAATATATACTGAAAGATGTAAAGAAATACATGTTACATAACATAATTCCAATGTAATTATCCAAATGGGAGAATGAAATTGAGACTTGCGGAGAAAAGTCATGTCCTGGGAGAAAAGGGAGGAAGAAAGAGTGCAAGTGGTGGTGACAGGGTGATTAAGCTGGTTTCTCTCCTGCCACAGTGGAAAAAGTTAAGCGCGTGGGAACCTCTTTTATGTGTGTGTTTGAAATGACAGAAAGGAGAAAGGTGTGTGTGTGTGTGTGTGTGTGTGTGTGTGTGTGTGTGTGTGTGTGTGTGTGTGTGTGCTATTTTTCTAAGAAATAACAGAACAGAAGCTTGAGCATTGATTTTCCTTCACAGAGACAGAAAACTGTGGGAAAGCTCAGTGTGAGATGCTGTCTGTGTGCACACGCTGTACTCCGACCTCCTCATATAATATTATAATGCGTAATTGGATATGTGCTAAATCTGGCATCGACATTTGGTTCCTGTGTTAATGAACTGTGAAGTTCAAACTTACACAGCATCATAAAATTACATAAGACAGACTCAGCTCTCCGGGTCTGGCAGGAACTGAACTTGAATCTAACACTACTTCCTTGGAGCAATTCTCCCCCTAGTGGAAGTTTCAGATGATAAGGTTTCTAAGATTTCAAGTGCTGATTGCTATTCAGATTAAGACGAGAACCAGTTTCAGCCCTTAAATTCTGAGATTGAAGCATATTGGTTTTAAAACACAAGTCATCCCTGACTTGACCATCAACTAACCTTCAAAAATTTGTTCTTTTTCAGTGTCAACATGCTGCACTGGGAAGGCTTTTATTTTCCCTTATACCTCCACAAGATGGAGACAAACACTACAGTATAAAAAAAGCATATGCCTCCAGGGCAGGATTTGATCCACTGCCTGGCACAAAGGTACTGAGCTGTGAAGTCAGCATTGGCAGCACAGACTCACAAAAGTCCAAAATAGCACCATGAAACTTGTTGATAACTCACCACTGCTCAGTTCACCTTTCTCCATGGCTTTGGTGCCAGGGACCAGAGCTTAGGCCAGCAAGTTTCCACTCCAGCCACACCAACTCATTTAAAGAGGTCATATTATACTTTTGGGGTTTCTCCCTTTCCTTTAGTGTGTTATATAGCTCTTTGTACATGTAAAACGTCTGTAAAGTTAGAAAGACCAACCCAAAGGACGTTATTCTCTCTGACAGAAAACAGTGCTCCTGAACTCCCTGAAACACCTCCTCATAGTTTGGCCTTTTATTCCATTACTAGTCTACATCACAATGTAACACCACTTCCAGCTCAGTGACCATACTTTGCTCAGGTGACCATCCCTCCCACCTCACCATCTGCCATTGTTATACAAAGATGTGTAAGGTAATGTTATGAGCAAAGCAGGCATTTTCTTTGTTGTTGACTGCAAGAACCAACGCAAGTCTGTGTGTGTGTGTGTTGCTGCTGTATGTAAATATACATGTTAGACATGCCCTGAAGAAATGGTCAAACTGCAGAAATTAATACGCTTGGCAAGATTATGTATCTTTGATTAGCACCCTGCAGCTACATTGGTCAGACCATAGGAAGACCGTCACAAAGCTGTAGTGTTTGTGGCTCACTGGGCTGAGGCTAATTCATTCATCTTCCTGCTCAAACATGTAGTGGTGAAGTTTTTATTTTTTTGGAGAGGTTATTGTGATGATATTAAAAGGAAGAAGTGCAGCTAGCTGGAAGCTAAAAACACCAGCAGACTTGATGGGAAACACACTTTCTATTTGCTTTCACTAAACCTTCTGACTCACTTTCCCTTCTGCCTCACCCTTCCTTTTTTCATCTTCTTCCCCTCTCTCTCCTGTCTTTCTCCAGACTGTGACAGCAACGCACAGCTGCTTTGAACCTGGTTTTATTCGGAGCACGCTCTTGTCTCCCATCACCCGTGGTCTCCTGATTAGACTGCCCCCCTTTAGCAGTCACTGGCGCTCACAGCAGCCGACTGACAGGGAAGGAAAAAGCTTTTCCCAGGCAGAGTAGCAGCGCTGCCTGAAGACTTGTAAGCCAAATATCCTGCTCATTGGGGATTACCCTTTGGCCAGCTGCTAGATCTTTCGTTTCTCATATGGGAGTATTGGGTTTGAAAAGCGCAAATATGGACGGTTTTTTTTTTTTTTCACATAAGCTGCTGCAAGGGCAGATATATAGTGTATGTTAAGATTTTAGCCCTTGGTTGTTCATTCCCACTTTCATGAAAACTCATAGTTTTACATTACACATACAAAAACAAATAATTTAATGTTGCTTGGAGACCTACGCTGGCCTGCTGGGAACTATGGTGCTCAGAATATTTGAGAAATGTTGAATAGGCCTTCAGCTACCTTAAAGCTATGATTAGCCATTCATTTACCTGCCTCAAATATACAGTATGTACTACATACAGGCGGGGTGTTTGGTGTATACTGTAACAAGAAAAACAGTCTGTAGTGCATATGTCCTCATGTGAATTTAGACCACAGGCCTTTCAGCTGGGTTTCAGTGTGCACTCATTACAGCAGCAGTGGAGACTGGGAGTGGGAGTTGAAAACATATTGTAACATAAAACAACTGAGACCTGTCATTTATTCTCTTCATACATGACATACATGTGCCTGTTCTCCAATCTAACACCATCATTTCCTTTGCAGATGATACCACAGGGCTGATGAGTCAGCATTCAGGGGATGTTAGCACCTTTCAAAGCTCATTGCAGACTTCATGAGGACTAAAAGTTGCAGACACACCGTTAACTACATGAATAATAGCAAAGTGGACCTAGTCTCCATCTTGAGGTTCTTTGGTGCTTACATCTCCTAGACATCACCTGCATGATCCTTTAAATACTCCTCTCTGGTTAGAGCACAGCAATGTCTCTACTTCTTGAGAAGCTAAAAGACAGCTCACCTCCCCCCACTATCCTGGTCAACCTTTTTCATTCAGTGGGTTGTTAAAAGTGAACAGCGCATCGTCAGTGCCCATGTATTATTTATGCAGCTAATACAAATATTGTCTGAGAGGAACAGTTTGACATTACAAACTGTTCACAACCCTGCCTTCAGGGAGGTGCTACAGACATCTAATAGCCCACTGTCTAACTGAGCTCAGCTAGCCATTCCTGGAGCCATGCTAGCACCAATGTAGATCTGTCAGTCATTCAGTTGGTCCACAACTTAGTAGTATGTTATAGTGTAAACACACAGTGTGCACTTTATTATCCTGCATCTTAAAATATATATAGAGAGAGAATATTTACAGTAATTTACAGTCATTAATTGTATATATTATTTTTATCTTAGAATGACAATGTTGAGCTACATTAAATTACTACTTCCCTCCTTTTCCCCCTTCCTCATCCATCATTTCCATCCCACCTATTCCTCAATGCATGTATCCTTTTCTCCCCATTCCCATAGAGATGCACTACAACCTGACAATGAATGCAACCTTCCATCAGCAGCGGCAGACTAACACAGATATCTCAGTCTGCAACATTTACAGATAACCCACATTTCCCTCTGCCCCTTTCCCTCCATCCTTCATTTCCCTCTCCTGTGTTTCCTGGTTGTGGGCTTGCTCTTACCCCATCGGAATGAGGGGTCTGATGAAGATGAATGATGCCTCTCAGCTTACTTACCCTACTCCCATGTGCTTCCTTCACAGCTGCGGTGGGGATTTCCATAGGAATTCTCCCATTCCTCAGTGTGTCTTGCCTGACAAGTTCACAGCAACACAAGGAACAATGAAAAAAGACCTATGGTTGACTGGAGTGGCTGAGACATTAGGGAGCCGTGATAGCAATACAGAAGCTTGAAGCTCATCAGATTTCAATTACTGAGGAAATGAAGTGAAAATCTAAAGAGGCTATTTCATAATCAAGGTTACTGAATATTTTTCTGGCTCTACACATCTGTTATGACTTCACAGATGAAGAGACAGTGCACTTCAAATCAGTCACAAGATATTACTCTTTGATATCAGGTTAGGACACTTAAAGGAATAGTTTGACATTTATTTGAGCTAGATGAGAAGATTGATACCACTCAGTGACTGGCATGGCAAACATTTAAAGGAAAGTGGTCAAGGAACTGAAGAATGGAGGGCTGGACAGGAGCGGAGCAGGAAGCCTCAGGCAAGCAGCCTGAGGACAGGATGGGGACAGCGCAGGAGACCTCAGGTGGATAGCGTGAGAATTGAGCTGAAGATGGAGAATACTAAGGAGATCTAACCAGAGGCCAGCAAGGAAGGTGAAACCACTCTGGAGATCTGGCAGGAGGCTGGCGATGGCTGAACCTCACAGAAGGACGGGTAGAAGGTCGGCGATGGAGGCGGAAACCCTTTGGAGACTGTGGGCAAAGGTGAAGCCCCTGTGGAATTCAGCAGTGGGATCCGATGCTAACCAAGTCCCATGTAGCTGGGGTATGCTCTCAATCCTCTCAAAGCAATCCTGTGATGAGGTTGAATTTGCTGGGTCCATGAGTGGCCAGACTGTACTGTAACCAGGGGGAAGCCAGTAGTCTCTCAAAGGCACAATGGCAGTGGCATCACCTGGACTGAGTGAGTGTGGGAGAACAGCTTAAATACTGGACTGATTGGGAATGATTCTCAGGTGTGCGATCAGAGTGGGCAGGTGGGCATGGCTGGCAGGGGAGCGAGAGTGGAAAAGTACTGACTGAGCATGTGAACAGATGAAGGAAAATGGCAGCAGGTAAGAGACTCCATATACTGTGACACTATTAGCTGAAGAGGACCAAAAGTTATGCAGAAATGAGGAGAATTCTGATTCATTCTGAGAGATCTTAAATATGCCATTCATTCTGTCCTAGTAGCAGTTTACGTTTATGGTTCATGTTTCTGAATCATTCCAACAGTTGCGTGATTGCATGATGGAAGAGGCTCAGATAACATTTCTGATTTATCTGTCACATATGCATTGTGTCGGTCCTTGTCAGTTAATAAGTCAGTTTATTTGAAAAATAAAGAATTTCACAGAAAGATGAGTTATGGGCCTTATTATGTTTATTCAGTTCATTATTATTTACACTTGTGCTTTTCCTGCTGTGGCGTGTCAAAATGTCTTCTGTGAAAAAAGGCCAACTGTGTTGTGTATGCGGCCATCTCAAAGACATTTTTGGTGAAAGTACTTAATTAGAGCACTGGTTGTGTCACCTTTCATATTTTCAAATCAAACTATTAAGACCATGCACAGTGAATGCAGTTTCACAGACAAAAAACGCCATGTAGTTGCTTCAATTTCCCTTTCCACATTATTGAGGGCATGAATAAATCAAAGAATGAGCAAACTCCTTACAAGTCTGCACTCATGAGCGCTCGTGTGCATGTGATAGTACGTAAGTGAATCTATGAGACTGAGAAGGAATGTTTATTTTAAGATGTAGACAGAAAACTGCCTCAGAGGAAAACAGTCTCTTCCACTCAAGCAGGCACCTTGAGCTACTTACAGAGGCAGCAACCTTGAAGCCCACAAATTTATCAAGGACACATTGCAACCTTCTTTTTACTCACCAAAAAGCGCTAATACATTCAGAATCTCCACTTTTTAGAATGAGGAAACATCTAGCTTCTGCCAGGCCCAACATGTGTTACACAGTGATGATTCAGCAGCCACTGCAGTGACAGTGTGATCAGTGAACATCAGGTTTAACCGGCTTGCAGAAAATAGATGCAAAAATAGATGCATGAGTGGGTTTGCATCAGTTGGATTGACAAACAGAACCCTCTATTTGTCTTCTGTGTGCAAAAACAAATGCACACATCAGTGATGTGATTTCTGATTCTCAAGAACTAACTGCACTGAAGAATCTACTCTTTAAATTTCTATTTCTTTTATTTTTGAAAGTTTACAATGTTTTAGTCCGGATTGGCTCTTCGTCAGGTAGAGATGTATGAAACTGAATCAGGCGTGTCTCTATTTGCTGTTATGTTTGTGTATGACTTTATTCCTTTGATTGTTTTTGTCAGTGATTGTTGACTTGATTCCTTGATAACATTCTTGATCTGTTTGCTCACTTTGTGATAAATGCTCATATACACTTTGTTAGTTTGCATGATATTACCAATGTCTTTTTGAGTCTGGCTTGAGATGTACACTAATCGTGTAGTTATCCCTCACTGGAGGAACAACGTAAAATGCGGAAATTTCATGTCAATTCTATTATTATTCGAATAGAATTGCTGTGATTGGTGGACCCTCCTGATGAAGTGAAATTAATCCCCGGGAATGCTATGTGTGGAGTTCAGCTTTGACACACAAATTTGTGCCATTGAAAGATGGAGATTCCAAAATGAAGGAAGTTAGCATATTTTATTAAGATATATGACGAACACCTGAGTTAGTTTGATAGTCGTGTACCAGATGAAAAGCCTCTCTGTGCTTAAAATATTGTTCTTTTTCTGAATGCAATAGAGAAAAACATTTTAAAGGGAGTGTTCTGCATTAACATACAGTGCTGCAAAATCTTGGGAAACAGAAATCTTTTTTATAATAACACACATATATGCACATACCTTGCACCTCTTATTGCAGTGCAGTTACGAAAACCAGCAGATGAGAGAGGAGTGGGAGGGGTTGTGGCGGGGATGAAGGCTAAGTCAGCCACATTGGCAAATGGTACTATTCAACTAGCACATTGAGATGTGCAGTATTTTTCCTCTCCTTGTGTGGCAGGAATGAGGACATTTGTGAATAGATTCCTTTGATTTCCCTTGATTTGAAGAGCAACTGCTTGAAAGTAGTTCATAAAGTGATGATGTGCTCGGAGCAAGTCTTTGATGAATACTTTTGTGCTTTTGCAAGAAAAAAAAGGTATTTATAGGGAGTGTGTCTGTGTGTGTGGGTGTGTGCAATTATTGGGATGACAGCAGGCTGAAAGACACATTTTCTGTATGCCTCTAAGTGTAATAGAATTTAACACCATGAAATGACTGAAAGGTATATTTGATACTGCATTTTGAGCTCACACAAAGTAAAAAAAGAATCAGTGTTGCACCATTTGATCCCTATGTCATGGCCTCCTTGGCCAGGCAGAGAGAAGAGTGAGAAATGTAAGACTCCTGGCAGCCTTAGTCCTTCTTTTGCTCCAATGTAGATCTGTGAGAGGTGGACCAGAGGTGAATATACACAAAACTACAGTAATAGCTAGGTGTTTACGCAGGGAAGAAAACCAGTGTGAGAGTGGATTCTCCCTTGGTAGCTGTCAGTTGTCTGTGAGGGCAGATGTTTCATCTGTTTTCACATGTTTGAAACCAGGAAAGATGTTGCAGCTCAGCTTTTTCTGACAAATGCAACCTTTCCATTGATATTACCTTTTTTTGTCATTTAATGCAAACCATAAACATCCATTTATTCAATTCAATTTTGTATGCAAACGACTGTGAGAAAAACAAACCTCAATGAATAACAATGAATTCTTAAAGGTCCAAATAATAATAATAATAATAATAATAATAATAATAATAAT
>JBBMOE010000081.1:640313-695190 GCA_037975065.1 Chaetodon trifasciatus
AATAATAATAATAATAATAATAATAAAACACACAGAATTTCTCCAAGACAGTCAGCTTAATTTCCCACTGAGCAGCTTTGCCACTCAAATTTGTCTTGGCTATCCAGACATCAAACCCCCAACTTTCCAGTCACAAGCCAAATCTCTAACCTTTAGGCTTCATCTGTCCTGAGAGGTTTGCCTGCATGCCAATGTGATGATGCAGCACTGACTGTTGTTGTTGGTGTTTTTTTGTTCCGTCTTTTCATGATTTGGTTTAACTGTCACTTTGTTCATTTGTATAATGGGTATTTGTGAACTGCTTTACAAAAAAACAAAAAACAACAAAAACAAAGCAGAACTGTATACTGAAGTAATTATAGTAATTACACACTAATCCCCCCCCCCCCAAAAAAACACTGTATTTTTCCTCAATGCCGGCCATGCTGTCAGTGGTTTCTATAAACAGAGGTGCTGACACTTGATCTGTGCATGCTTAACAAACTCTGGAGCTAGAAGCTTGGAGGTTGGTGGTTGCAATGGATGCATGCGACTCCCACACATCTAAAACACATGGGATTATAGTTCATATTTTTGTGCCCTCATGCAGCCACTATTGCTTTCTGTTTGCACAATATATCGCGGTATGTTGAAAGGCCAGTGGAAAATCATTAGAAGGAGGTTTCAGCATGGGTCCGTCTTTGTTCACAGATCAGAAAAATACCCAGTGGGAAGTGCAGCGACAGCATGTTGTTTTCTGGTTTGATCCTGTAACACTCATCTGCTGGTGAATTCTGAAGCCTTGAGTGATGAGTGAGTGACATTTTAGAAATTATTTTAGGTAACACAGAGCCCTAAAGGGTTTTTTTCCATCTCAAACTGGAGCAAACTTTTCTTTTTATTCATTTTCAGGAGGTTTTGTGGAAAGTTCTGTGTTTTGGTGCTCGTTTCCACAAATTCAGAGGACCCTGACTGTTTCTGACAGAGACATTTTTTTTTCTGTCAGTGTGATGAAAATCCTGTCATTTATTTGATGGAGTGATCACCAGTATCGCCTTAACCTGTACAATATTCTGAAGGACATATTTGAAAAACTTTGACCCGAGCATCACATTTTGGTAGAATATTATTGATTTGTCCTTGAGAGAGAGAGAAAAAGTTGAGCAAATATGATTCATGTTTACAGTAAACTTCCACAGACATATTCCCTTTGTGTTTAAATATTCAGTTTTTTTTGCTTTCACATTTACAATACACTCATCATAAAAAGGCCATTTAATAGTTATCACTTCAAACTGCATGCAGTATCCCTATTGGCACTGAAATCCTTGACTTGAGGTGATTGGAACTGTAATCAACCCACTGAAGTGGCATATCAGCATAATCAGAATTTTATTGGCTATTCAAAGCATCAGTATCAAATGTAATGTTGTTCATTCTTAAAGAAATACTGCTGGTTTACAAACACTAACATTTAATGTAATGTCATTGTCACACTTTACCTGTCTTGTTGGATTTTTGTCTTACAAGCACATGGCATAATTGAAAGATGAAGGTTTAGATTTGATGGACTTGATTTTTGGTTTCTCCTTCCGTATTTGGTCTCAGCTGGATTGCTTGCTTTCTGGCAGACAGCCAGGCCCTGAATGGCTGTGGTTCCCATTGTTGCTGTGAGTCATCAAGTGTCTGTAGCTGCCTGGATTGCATGCTACTTAAAACCTCTCCTTTCATGAGAATGAGTGCTTGCTTCTTTTGCTGTGTGTGTATGTGTGTATACTCCAGATCTTGCATTAAAAACTCCTGAGTGAAATATTTCTTCATCAAAGCACAAGCAGCCATGAACATCCTGATAAAGTTCCTGGCCAGCATTTTAAACCATCCAACTTCATAATCTCTTTGCATTCAAAATTTATTTTCAAATAACCATATGTGAACATTTTTGTAGAATCAAGCCACAATGCTCTGGAGGATTTAGCTTTTTCTGATAACTTTGCAATTTCCTCTTCTCTTTTCATATTATTTGAAGTTTACATATATCAATAATGTTTACCTGAAAAGGTAAGATCAGTATCAATATGCACAAACACAGCACACTGCTTTAACATTAGAGATAAAATAGATAAATTACAGTCAGCTCTTCACGATACTATCTAAATGTCAAATGAATTAATATTTCATGTTTTGTTATGTGTCAAAAATCTAGTATTTGTCTCAAAATCAGTTTTACAAAGTTTTCTTGTGTACTAACATTTGGGAAGGGTGTGGAGTAATTGTGCAGAATATGGAGACCAAACTACAGGATGTGGTGATGGTTAAGAATGCAGACGACACCTGCTGAATGACTGAAACTTAAACAGAAAATTTCAGGGAAATGTTGAGTGTTGCTCGGTGCATATGCAGTCGTTTTCTTACAAGTGGATGTGAGGGAGCACTGCATGGTTGTCAGATGCTGGATGTGATTGTAGCATTCATCCAGGAGTACTTGAAGCACGAAGGGTGATAGTGTGAACAGTACTTCTTCAGACAGTGTTATAAGTATTAATATCACCCGTACAAGTATTAATAGCAGTGGGTGTATCATAAAGGTTCAGAGAGTTCATTTTACAGTATTCTGAGGTGTGATATGTTCTTTCTTCTCTAGACATTTCAATTGGATCTGTCCTTGTATTTCTTATGTTTTGTATGTGTGTTAGCAGGTCCTGGCCTCCGTATTCTACACACTGCAGTTCCCTTCTTATGATAGAAGTCAGTAACAGTGATGTAGATGTCATGCTATTTTAACAAATTTACCATTATTAATACCCTGAATCTCTCAGATGCAGATGAAGTTGAGTTTCTCCTGGCAGTCCCAGTTCTCCCACAGTCCCTCTTTGGTTAGAGTTCCACAACGTTTCCATATTGGACACTGGTGGTCCTGATCTCCTCCTTGGGGCCAGGCCTCATACACCAGAGGGTCACCGTTCACCCACAGCCAGCGATCATCCAGGTAACGCAGGCCAATCCACACCCGCTCAGTGATGTTGACTGTCTGGAACACCTCCTGGGCCAGATGGTGCTCAGTTTCAGAGAGCAGACTGATGAGGTTAGCCTGACTGTCTCTGCAGTGCATCCAAGCACTCTCCCAGGACAGCTTCTCCCACTCCACGGCCATACTGATGCAGTAAAAAGGCATAGGTAGATCTCCTTTTTCATCATTCCAGTTTCCATTAGGCATGAGGTATGCATTGTTCTCATTGTTGTTATGATTATCTGGCTGACCAGGCTCCCAGTTTTGGTATGTGACGTATCCCCCTCCCGACCACTTCCAGGCAGTCATGTTCGTTGGGTCTCGGTAGAGACCGATCCATCCGCTTTGAGCTGTTTGACCTGCAGCTGTTTGGAGTTCGTCTTGATCACTCTGGCTGCTAACAAAGGAAAGATCAGTGTATACTTTCTTACAGAAAGCCTGAGCATCATGCCATGTCTTACTCTTAGGAACAAAAATGTGCTTTCCTATATCCCCCTCAAAAGCTGTACAAAGAAAAATTAAGGAGATGGTTCTCTCCATAGTCCCTGTTCTGTAGCTCAAGCCGAGGTTACTTTTTCTTTGACTGTTTCTGCAGTGGTGTCACTTACGTCTCATTGNCACACACACACACACACACACACACACACACACACACACACACACACGCACACACACAATACTTGACTGTGTTAGCAATCGTGCCCAATGATCGAAATCAAGTAATTTGATTCAACACTGCTTCTGCTTCTGCTGCAGCTGTCTGCTCCGGCTAAAGGATGGATCATCCAAAAATTGGAAATGGAAGGCAAAAGATCAGATCTTGCATTGTTTGCTCTCATATTATGAGTGTATTAAGTGTTGTTGTTGCATGTTTCATATATCAGTTATGTGCTGGCTATAAGAGCCTTGGCTATAAGTTTACTTTGCTGCCAGGTCATCTGGTAAGTCTCTAAATTGATATGCAGGTTAAGAAAAAGTTGCAGAAAAAAGAAAAACTGAATATGAAGCTGGAGGCCAATGGAAAGTCGATACCGGTCATATATGGATAGCATGCAGACTGTATCTGTAATGTGTGGGTGTAGGTTAGTGGGGTTACTGGCCTGTGTAGATGTGGCTCAGGCTGAGGTTATCCAAGACTGTAGACAATACATCTGCAAGTCCATCCAATTAAAGACACGCTTTGGAGTTTTTGACTACATGTGAATCAGTCAGTCTGCCTCCTGTTTGTATTCAAATCAAATCAAATCAAATCAAATCAAATCAAATCAAATCAAACTTTATTTATATGGCACTTTTCATACTTAAAAGCAACACAAAGTGCCTCACAGAGGCTAAAAACAACAAAATGCACACCTGTGCAAAGTTTGTCCAAGAACTTGTTTTGTAGAAATAATCAAATGCTGGTTGTTTTTCTTTAACAAATGACAGATTAGATGTGCAGTACAAAACAGGACTAAGGACCATGTGCTGAAATTTGTTTCAGAATTGCCACCCACAAGTTTGTGTGTATGTTTGTGTGTGTTTGTGTGTATGTGTGTGTGTGTGTGTGTGTGTGTGTGTGTGACTAATAAAGGGATGTCTTTCTTCTTTCTTGCCTATTCCTAACCCTGTACCTACCCTAACTGTACCTAACCCCTAACCCTATCCTCAGTCTTCACCCTAAAATGTAATGATTTAAATTGTGGGGACCTGTATTTTTTCCCCACAAGTAAGGTGAGTCCCCACAAAGGGACTGTGTAAACAGGTGTTTGTCCCCAGAATGTGAGTAATACATGTGCACACACACACAGTTACAGAGGGGGAAACTGCACGTGCCATGCATTGTGAAATTCGTTAACCCATCCCGGCACGTCTTTCCTCCGCGGCAGACCAGGAGCGGTGGACTGCCAGCCAACAGTGGCGTCCAGGGACCCAGTTCTCTTTGTCACCATTGGTCTGGTGGTCTGGTCGTCTTGCATGTTTTTAATGGGGTTTTTTAAGGAGGATACCCCAGGTGAACACGGGAAGAACATGCAAACTTCCCTTTTTCCTCAAGCAGCAGGCACCGAAGGCATGGCGGAGGACACGCCCCCGGTGCCCACAGCGGGAATCGAACTCAGGACCTTTCTAGCTGTGAAGCGACAGTGTTACCACCTTCTAGCTGTGAGGCGACAGTGTTACCACCATGCCACCGTGCCACCTAAATAGTGGTTATGGCTAGGGATAGGGTTAGGGTAAGGCTCCAGGAAATGAATGTAAGTCTATGTAATGTCCCCACAAGTGACGAAAACCTCACGTGTGTGTGTGTGTGTGTGTGTGCGTTTTGACCAACAACACACTGATGACTGGTCAGCTCACATGCGATGCAGTTTAGCAACAAACACAAAATAACTCCACAGTACGCTACAATAACTTTGGCTCACTGTGATCTTGTGTGGGCTGCTGTGGCAGGCTTAATTTACAGTAATTGAGGCTTTTTGACTTAGAAACATAGTCCTCACTTTTGCTTTGGCCTCTTTGATGCTCATTTACAGTAACTGTGGGATCATCATTCCTCTCCATCCAGGTGGAACTGGTTTAAATGTTGGTCGTAAAGTTATCATTACAACATAATTACTACACACTGAACTGAATCTCCTTAAACTGCCTTTACACTCTCTCTAAGTTTAACCCATTAGTTTGAAGTGTCCACCAACACCAGTGCCATGAATACACTGTGCAGTGTGAAGAAACCACAGCTTAAGGCCTCACACTCTCAGCTTATTAATATGACAAGTGAATCACATGGGTCCTGTAGGCACTTCAGAGGCCCATGCTTTGTTCCAGATATACAAGAGAGCCAAGGCCTTGGACAAGAAATTGATGTTTTCTTGCACACTGGAAACTAATTATGAATAATGGCTCATGTTGAAGAATCTCAAAAACAGCAGAGGGAGAAGAAAATGAAGACATGCCGCAGTCTGAATAACATTTATCAATAATGGAGAAAAGATGAATAATTGCAAGATTACGTTGACAAGAATAAGGGGCAAGGCACCTGTGGCTCTAGGAAGCTTGGATTACGTTATGGACTACCTGACCTCTAACGAGTAGGCTAAATGTAAAACTCTCACTAAGGGGCCTCTGTACTTTTCTTTTTCTTTTAACCAGGAACACCTAACTAATTTCTTACTTTGTAGTCTGACCTTCCTTTGAATGTAAGATGTACTATATGAGCTATGTATTGAATTACAAAAAAAAAAGATGAATAATTGCAATTTGACAAATGTGGGAAGCGTACTTTAAGGGAAGGAACACAAAAGACATCAAGGATATTAAAATATAGACCGACATCAGTGCTGTCAGCAGCATTACAGTCTGTCTTGCTGTTAAACCATTAATATAGATTAATGGAGTGAATAAGTTACATATTTTCATTTGTGAAGTGTGGAAGGTGCTAATATGGCGGTCTCCTTTAGTCTGACCAAACTACTTACAGGAAGCCATAAATAAATTGATTCCACTGATTCCACTTTGTTTCATGACCTCAGAGGTCAAATATCCCATTTGACCCCTGAGGCTTTATGAAAGCGTGTTGCATAAATTAGGCGCACTGAGCTCATGAATGTGAAGGTTGACCCACGAGCACATTCCGTCCTTTGCTCTTTTAATGATACTTTTTGGGTTTTTTGGATGAAATTTTAGTTTTACTGAACAGATTTCAGCCTTCTGTTTGGACAGGAGTTGTGCTTCACTTGAAGGGAAAAGGTCAGCATATTAAAAGTAAGCAAAATGAACTGTGACTGTGAGCTAAACACTGACTCTTTACCTCCTCTTTCTGTTTTCTCTCTCCTCCCAAGTGTGGCACAGAAATGATAATCAACTGTGAGGCAGGTGTGAATGTTTGTTCATTATGGTTGTTTATGTGTGTGTGTGTGTGTGTGTGTGTGTGTGTGAGTGTGAGTGTGAGTGTGTGTGCATGTTTAAAGAGTGAAGGGGTCCAACCGTTCTCTGGCCCCTGGGCCAACTGCATTATTCACAATAGAGATAAGAGGCTCCACACTCTGGAACTCTCTGATACTGCTTAACCTCAGCATGATTATACAGTCCACACACACACACATGCACACACGCACACGCACGCGCGCGCGCACACACACACACACACACACACACGCACACACACACACATACACAAGGACATCACAGACACATCAAACTTTCTCTTACACACAGAAATACACAAACGCTCTCTACAGTGGCCATCTGATAGCCTGCTGAATAACCTTCAGAGGCGAAACATCACATGAACGACAGAAGAACCCACAGGGATTCAGACTCGGGATGCTTTCCTCGTAAAGCTTATTGCTCACCCTGCAGTTAGTAATTGTACGCTAAAAAAATGCTTGACAGGAGACTCACTGGGCTCATTTCAGAAAAGAACCAAAGAAAGTGTGCAGGAAATCCAGTGAAAACATCACATCTTTGGTTGTTTATTACCTTGTAAGCAGTTATGTGTTTTTTTAATGTAATAATATTAACTAATAATGAAATAAGTGAATACATTTTTTAATCAACATCACTCCACCTTATGTCACATATATACACACATATATGATTAGCGATTGACATTAGTTCAGCTACATTAATATATGTGCCCAGCATAGATCTGTGAAAATTGTGTTAACCGTCACCTTCTCCACATTCCCCTCTTATATGTACGTTATCATTATGTCACCAACCTTACTGATAAACAAAAAGCTATTAATTTGTAATGAAAGGGAGAGAAAAATGAAAAATGGGGGCACTGTGCTGGCATGCCACTTGGGCTTCACTTGGCGTGTGTTAATTTTTGTAACCACTAAAATTGATACTGAGCATCTTTTTTGGTGAAGTTAAATAGACTGAAGGAAGATCTGTGCTGATCTTTTTCTTTCTTGAGGCATAGAGGAGATGTGTAATCTGCTGGAATTTGTTTGTAATTCTGCTGTAAATAATTGTATCTGTTAAAAATCTGTGTCCATGTTACTGAGCATATCAACAATATAACAATCTTCAGATGATCCTCACTCTGGGAGACTTATGTCGTTAGGCAGTGACCCAAGGCAACACAGTGTCTTTCGACAGGATCAGAATGTGTGAAATTGCAGGTTCAGCAGAAGGTCAAGTGACTTTTCTGCCCCAAAGACTGCCTTGAGGTCAGATATGCTTCACCTCATTAACAGGAAACCATAGACACACACACATACACTCACAGAGAGAGAGAAAGAGAGAGAGAGTGAAGCATGGGGCCAAACCTCCATAAGCACCCTGATGAGCATCATTAGGCCAAATCAACGCAAGTGATTAGCCTCAGTCTGAAGCCACAGACTAAGACAGAGACTTTAAAGAGTGTGTTGTGCATAGATTGTACCATGAATAGTACTAATGAGCACAACAAAACTGGAAAACATGAGAAACATGAGAAACATTGGAAACCTTTGTCAGATTCAAGGTGGGCCCTCCATCTATCGCCTCTGCACAGCATGCTAACCTGCTCACAGCTGTGTGATACAGTGTGGTGAGAGAAAAACTCAAATCTCACTGCACAGAGAAAGTGCATAGCAATGACCACAGGGAAGAAATGCATAATGACTTACACCTCATCTCACATTTAATATCTAATATATGAGACAGATATCTAATAATATTATATTCCCCCAATAAATGTGTTTATGTTCTTGCATTCACGTTGTGATGCATTTTCATAGTGAACTATTGAAGTTTCATTCAGGCGACTTCTGTTTCACATTGTCTCAACTCCTGTGCATTTGCTGTATTCATGTTCATTCCTTGTGCTGAGCGGTGTTCGTGTTGAGCTGTAGGTTTATAATAGAGACGGCTTTATTAGATGTGTGTCACTGACAGGACGATGACTACACTCTCATACTGGCTAATCACAGCTTTTGTGCTCTTCACCTTGTATCTTCATAGCCGCTATGTACATTAAATATTTGTTCAGTATGCATATTCACGTTCTGGCTTCTTCTGTGCAGTTTCACCACATATGAAGCACTCCCAGAAGGCGACAAACTTGTCACACCTTCTGTAAGACACGAGCCCTTAGCCCTGCCCACTTTACCGTGGCTCACATGCAAACGACGCTATTAACAATAACGTGTTGTGCCCTGCACTCATCACATGTGATTAACTTAAGTAAGGCATGACTTTTCAATGACACAGACCAGGTTAAAGGCAGAGGGCTCAATTCCTTTCTATCCTTACTCTGGATGGAATATGTTCAGAGAAATAATTGATGATGACTTGATTAATGTAGGTCTACATCTAAGCGCGGCTCAGGTTTGAAGTATATATGCATACATTATATATGTGACTAATGCAGGGCTCATCGCAGTACTTCCCCCTGGCTCATTTGTAATGATTAATCACACTTTGAGGGATTGTGGGTAATTACCTTGAAAATATTCATTTGCAAGGTCACAGGGTGTTCGCTATATACTAAAAGTATTAAGGGTGATATATACAGTTCTTCACCCAATGGGAATAGCTATCATATCATATCTTATGTTTAACATGTTACATAAGGTTTTGAAGGAATCAGAGGGGAAATGTAGCGGGAGAACACAACCGCTGCACACAAAAACTGAGAAAATTGTCTATGAATTAGAGTGACATGAAGAGAATAAGCGTGTGTGAGTGATTTAAAAAAAACAAGAAAAATTTCATTGTCACACACTGTCATTTTTTTCTCTTTTTTATCTTCCAGTAATCATCCTGTGCTTGAGCATTTCCACACGGCGTAGCAGCATCAGAGGAGAATTCGAGCTGCATTTGCATCAAACTAAAGTAAAACATCATCCTGATATCTTCAGCTTTTGTGCGAACAGAAAAAAAACACATCCTCTGGGAGGCTGTGACACTATCTGTTCAGTGGAGACACATTGAAGACAGTAGGAATAGAACAAGAGATGCTCCTCATACATACATATAATCTGTAGTTCACGCCCACTGTGCACCTGTACACACACACACACACACACACACACACACACACACACACGAAACACTGTGTCCCTAGTTAGTCAGAAAAAAAACTGCTGCATTTGAAGGATGATTGCAGTTCTCCCTTAAGAAGGCTTGGTTGCCTCTCCACCACCTGCTCCTGCACAGTGCTGTGGAGCCTCAGCAGAGACAGACAGCCCATCCTGATCTGTCATAATCTGGGTTATACACTACTTGCAGCCAGGCCCAGCTGATTATAATTTATAATATGCCAAATTAAACATCTTTTATATTTAAGTTTTGGTATCATATAATGTCATATGGGAAATTATTACGAGTATTATTCTATATTAAAATCAGTTTCAGAAGGAAAAAACATTTTGTTTTCTTTTTGCTTTATTTTTTGTTGTCATTTACATGACATCAGAATCCCTGCCCATGTATCTGTTAACCCCCTGATATGCATGTACAAAAAAGCATTACTTTACATTACAGCCACCCCGTCATTACTATTATTATTAATGAAGGCCGAATGACTGAAATATATTCAAACAAATCACACAAAAAATGTACACACACCGATTACTTTATTATTATTATTATTATTATTATTATTGTTATTTCTTCTTTTTTCTTTCTTCTGCAAAGCAAACAGCCCTGCACACTCTCTTACACACACACACTGCACATCATCAGGACTACGGTACCTTGGTCACATCAAAAAAACCTTTTACTTTATTGTTGTGCTGTTTTGTTTGCCCCACTGCATGTTTTGCCCATCATGTCAACCTTGTCAAGTCATGCAATGTTCTGTGGAAAAAAAACAAAAACAAACTTATGTATTCATAAGCCGTTATTTATATTCTCTCCAGTCTCTGAGCTTCTCATTTCCTTACCATTGTTGTAAGAGAAATCTGAGGCTGTAATGCTCATTAAACTCCAGAAAACAACTGTTAGATGAATGAAACACGGAGAGACAATTTTGCTTTGCTTTGTTTTCTTCTTTTACACTTCTCGGTGGAAAAATACTTTTGTCGACTGAGCTGAACGACAGAATTTTGGTGGTATTTCTTACATTATTAAGCACGATGAAGACAGTTTGAATGTAGATTTCTTTGTCAGAACCACAGTCATGAATATACATATATATACTGATATTACATCCATGCAATATCTTGTAAAATTTTACATCAGCAATATTATTTTTTTTATACTCCTTTTGTATAGAATGAACATATATAGTTTTTTATTTTGCAATTTTCACTCACCATATGTCCCCTTTTTTACTGCCGCTAACACTCTAATTTCCCTGGTGTGGATAATAAATCAACTGACGTTACACAACTGCTCCCAGGATGTGGAAATCTTAACATTCTTGCCCTCAAAGTTGAAACTTATTTTCACAATAAGCTTAAGCTTACATTGTACTCATGGTAGTCTTGACTCTTCTGGAGCGTCTGAGCAGTGCTGAGAGGAAGTGAAGAACACAACAATAACTAATAACGCAAGTAATGCCATTGATCCCATTTTGATAAATAGGTGCTCATTCTCTTCCATAGTTCTGACGATCATCACAGCATACGGAGGACAGAACATGCAAAACGAGTCAGCCAGTGAAATTTGCAACCCATCAGAGATGCATGACTTACTTTGAGACACAGGAAGCTAGCTTTTAATAGATGACATCAGTCACCCTTCAGTGTCTCCTCTGTGTCCTTTGTTGACTCTGTCACGCATTTCATGACGTCTCAAGCTTCTCAAGAGTGAGCTCGAACATTGAGTAAGTCAGACCAACCTTAATCTCCCTCTGATTAAACTACTTCTGCACATTGTTTCATATTTCCTCTGAAGGCAAAGATGTTCATAGCTGTTCCGATGGTCGATGGTGAAGAGCCTACTGCAGACATGATAATACAGCAGGAAAGTGAGAGTTGTGAATTTAAAAAGAGAGCTTGAGAGAGAATTTTCAATCCTGCCGCAGTGTTATTTTATTCAGAAATCAGGTGTGGCGGTTTTTAAAGTTCCTTCATTGCTTCCACGTCCACGTGGGTTAGCAATGCTGCTGGCAGTGTGTTGGTGGGCCATCATCATCATCATCACCGTCCACCAAGGTGTCTTGTTTTCTTGGCTTCACTTTTTTGGGTGTTTTTTGATGTACCACCTGACCCCCCCCACACACATACAGACAGATCAAGTCCGTCTTTTCTCCACTCCACTGTCTTGCTCTGATAGCCCTGCTTCTGTTAATCACTTCATACTGTGGACTCACACATATATACACACAGAGAGATCCACACAAGAGCCCAGGAAGGGGAGTAATGAAGCTGGCTAAATGTTTTCAGCTGGGCTCTCCATCATGTCACTGAGGCGACCTTGGATGGAGGTCAACCTGCTGGAGACTCACATTGAACAGGAGGGTGGGAGGGATGAGTGACTGTGTTTATACTCGCTGTGTGCGTGCACAAAAAGAAGTATGAAGAGTGCAAGAAAGTGAGAAAGGGACAGACAATATGCGCATGTTTGTGTAAAGAAGAGATCAAGTGTCCTCCCCAGTGTGTGTGCTTAGGTTTGTGTATGTGTGTTTGTGTGTGTATGTGCATGTGTTTGAAGGCAGAGAGGAAATGGATGGGAAAATGGGATGAGATACAAACAAAAGTAATAATAAAGTTCAGAGAGCGAGAATAATCTGAGGATAAATGAAGTGGAAGTTGAAGAAACAGGAAATTAACGTAAGTCTATAATGTAATGTCCCCAAAAATGATGGAAACATGATTCTCTCGCTCTCTCACACACACAGAGAAAGAGAGAAAGACTGTTGATAATAATGGGTGAAAGAGTTCATTAGGATTTACACACTGGACCTTTAACCCTGAACCGCTGCATAAAATTTAAATGTGTATTTATGTAGTCACAAGAGAGGGATAGTAACTGGATAAAATTGAATTGTAGAACTAGAAAAGTCACAGTTATATGGTGTCCTATAACAATGTCCTTTGGGTGGTGTACATGGGTGTGTGTGTTGGTTGTTGATGCAAGGGCAGGGGGTTGCTCACATTGAGCCTTCCCCCCTGTTAAAAATGAACAATTCAGTGGCTGGGGACTCTGCACAGTCTTTATATCTGTGGCTGAGAGCCTTACTGCATTATTTTGATGTTCAGACTCTGAAGGTCTTTGTGCTGTGAGACACATGCAGGAAAACACAAAGAGCTTTGCATTAAGTCCATGCATGCACACACATACCCCTGCTTTACTATTTGAATTTTATAGGTTATATTTATTGTTTTGTTTGTTTGAGTTGTTTTAATGGGGTACAAGACCCAGGCCTTTGAAATCTCCTGCACTGCGTCTGTACTCATATTTATGACTGCTTCAGCCCTAATGTGAAGAAATAAACTTCTTTTGCTTCCAGCTTCTACTTAAAAATGCATCAAAAACATAAATTCAGCAATATAGCTAACAAATTGTAAAATAATATGTGTGTATTTTCAGCTCCAGGCTTGTAAACTAGTACTTTAAATCTTGTTTCAGTGTTTGTGCAATTAGCCCATGCCAGAATGAATCACAGTCTCTCTGTGAGATGATGTTGCCAAAGTAGACGTGCTACTTTTCTATGCTTTCTACATTGCTGCTCTTAGCCCAAATACAAAAACAAGGGAAAAAAAGTAATCAAAATATTAATGTTATGCAATATAACTACCTAGTTTTATCTCCCGGACACAGAAATTTCCTTCATGTGGCTCGATCCTCTACCTAAAGAAAGTCCCTCAGTATGCAGAGGGCGTAACTCTCTTAACCAAGCACCAATAAAGCCTCTATACCAGCAGCAGCTTCAGCCCCAAGCCCAAATAAATTTCCCTTGATAGCCTCTGTCTCTCTCTAAACCAATACACTTCCATCACTTTAAAGTTTCACTTCTTTCTTCCACCTTGTGTTTATGTTTGGACACATTCAAAATAGAAAGACGTTTAGTACCCAGTGTGTTTTAGTTTCTATAGGGAGTATATGTAGTATATATCTGGGGTTGTACTGTATGCTCGAGCTGCAGTCTAGATTGGGAAAAGGTTATTAAAGGGAATTGCAGTCATGAAGGTAGCCGGAGTATTTATTGTGGCCAAGGCAGGTCACACGGAGCCTTCACTGGGAAGACTGGGACATGTTTCATAGCAGAATAAACTGTAATGACTTTGTCCTCTGAGGGATGGCTGTGAGAGAGCAGATGTGTTTATGTACCTGTGTGTTTCTGTGTGCATACGTAACACAACACTTTTCCTGTGGGCACATGCACACACATACTATACTGCATACCAATATCACATATTATGCACTGTACCTCAAAGGAACACATGAGCCTTGGGCATTTATCAAGAACACTTCTCAAATCACTTATTTTTAGATTGTAAATTCAGAAAGTAAACATTTTATAGTATATCCTGTATTTTTGCTCACTCTATTGTGCCAAGGAAGTATATCCATATTGGACGGTTCTACATGTCGCAATTTATATCCAGTTCCAGTACTCAGTAGAGAGTGTGACCTTTTTATAGTGAGGCAGAATGGACATGTTGCACACATGCCTTTCAAATTAACAATCACCCTTTTTAAAATTGGAACCGTAATCTTTCCATAACCTTGAGTAAGTGTCTCAGTTGCCTAACCTTTACCATATATTAAGCATAGTTTATCTGCCATAGCCACTGTGTTTTCCTCACCTCAACCACATTGTAATTGCCATGTGTCGATCTTGTAAAAACTGTAAAATGAATGTAAAACTGACATTCTTGTCTGGTGATTGGATTGAGTATTAAATGTGCAGCACTTTTGCAGTATGTTGAGCTTTTTGTATTTAAAGGGGTTTTGTCTTCATTTAACAGTGTACTGATAGAAGGTGACAGGAAACAAAGATCCCCTGCAATGACTGCTGCAGGGATTCTACCAGGATTAATACACAAGAGCTTGGTAACTTTTAGTCACATCTTACTAAAAATACAAGAAGAAAATGATCTGTGTAACAGTCGATTTAATAAGAATGACAGCCTTTTTTACTGACAGCCGTGATGGACATTTTGATCTTGAAACACTCAGTGCGTATCCTTCAGTCTTGAGAAGACAGTAATAAGAATATTCCAAGAACATTGCAGTAAACCTCTCAGTAAGGCATTCAGGCTAAATTTGTATTTTCATGTCATTCCCTATTGTGCCTTTCTTCAGCATAACTTCAGATGACATGTTGCCGTTGGCCCATCTGACCCCTGCTGTCCACGAATTACATCACAACACATCTCCTACCTCTAATGGTGGCAGTGAGGGGACAAAATGTCGTCCAGCTTGCGAAACACACTGTTAGTTCAACTTAAAATCATGCTGGCTACACACTTGGTGTTTGAAGTCAAACAATGACAGCCTAATTCAATAGTGCCGACAGTGATTGCATATAAACAGGGAAAATGGGGTGCGCACGCTGCAGAGCAGTACAGTAAATAGAGCCAAAAAGATATTCAAGTCTCCTTAATTTTTTATTTGATATGACATAAAATATTTTTTAGAACTAAAGAGTGTCAAAACAAAGTGACATTGGAACATGAAACACACATCCATGAATGCTTGAGCACACTAATATGCAGCAAAAGAGTCAATATTAATGTGAGCAAAAAACTCAAATACCAGTCAGACCTGAATAAGTACTGAAATATTCTATGTTTGTCATACCTGCATCACTCAGCAACCTTCTTTTTAAGCTGCATTAAATGTTGGGGGCAGTGGAACAAGCTATAAAGACACAGCGTTGCCACCATAAAATTGTCATGGCATAGTGCACTCTGGAGTCATGCTTCTGGCTACCTGCAGGAGTCCCATATTCACTCTCCTTGTAGCTCTGTGTTTGGTCTGCACCTACTCCTGAAGGAAATATCTGGCCCTTTGGCTGCTGAATGCTCCACTATGTTCACCGGCTAGCTGCTAACTCTGTTGGTCTGTTATTTGGTGCTTGGCAGGCGTGTACAGTGGATTTGTCAAAGCTTCTTCAATGAAAAAATCTATCTGTTGCTGCTGGAAAGGAGGTTGAGGAGAGTGAATCAAGACAGAAAAGCTGTGGGCCAGAAGATCAAAACAATGAGCTGAAGCCCCACAGAAAGCTCCATAGAACTGAGGAGAACTGCAATCAGGTGGTAATCTGTACATTTGTCACTATGAGCAACATCATCCACATAGTAGTCATCTGATCCATTGTTAATATTAGTGCAGCTTTGATCATTTATTCAGTTTCCTCTGTGACCTCTCACAAGATATTCTCTGACCTTTGAGGGGGTGGCATGTAATTTGGCATGTACTGGCACTGCACCTTAGTGTCTCCCCTTGGTAACAGGCCCACATCTGGACAAGAGTTACATTTTGGTGGGAGTGAATGCTCTCAGGGCGGCACGGTGGCGCAGCAGGTAGTGCACGTGCCTCACAGAGAAGGTCACCGGTTCGATCCCCAGGTTGGGCGGGGCCTTTCTGTGCGAAGTTTGCATGTTCTTCCCGTGCATGCGTGGGTTCTCTCCGGGCACTCCGCCTTCCTCCCACAGACCAAAAACATGCTCATTAGGTTAATTGGTGACTCTAAATTGTCCCTAGGTGTGAATGTGAGAGTGAATGGTTGTATGTATGTTGCCCTGCAGTTGGCTGGGTGTACCCCGCCTCTTGCCCGTTGACAGCTGGGATAGGCTCCAGCCCCCCCACCCCAACCCCGAAAGGGATAATTGGGGGTATAGAAGATGAATGAATGAATGAATGTATGCTCTCATTGGTCTGGCTCTGCCAAAGAGAAAATGCCAGAAGCAGATAACCAAGGAAGAGACAACCAGCTAGATCCCAACATGTTCCAGGTGCAAATATTTTTGTCCTCAGATGGTGACGGAATCAGCCAGTCATAATGATCCTCTTAACACCCACCCTAACCCCTATCCTTCACCGTCTTAGGTTTGATGTAAGGAATGTTTGTTCGCCATGATGGGATGAAGAATTTGACTTTGCTTCACCATCCTAGGAAAAAAAATGATCAGTAATGATCAGAATGATAACAGATCAGTATATAACCTTCCAATAACATTTTGTGCTTCATTAGATGTTCCTGTTCCTCCCCAGACATCTGCTAAAAAAGAGGAAAAAGTGGAAAAAGTATTTCACACTGGCCGAGCAGGTGGCCAGTGGTGCCATGGTGATTTTATCAGTGCCAAAGAGGAAAGAGGAGGAAAAAATAGCTTTCCCTCATTGCACCACAGCGAAGAACACATAACAGCCACTGTAAACTTTCCACTCTAACGCACTGCCGGCATTTACTCTGTATGTTACAAACTATAAAGACCATATGAACATGATCAAAAGGTGACATATCACAGCAACACTCCACATTGTAAATGCATGGATGATATTGTTTTTATTCTTTATTCAAAGACTATAACACAGATCTTTAGTTAAATCATTTTTAACATCAGTGCCACCACTGAGGACACCTAAAGACTCCTATATCTGCATAATGGACATAACATTAATGGACATTTGTTACTGTTTAAGTAGCATTAGGTAGCATCACTATCCCTCCAGATAGTGATGTTAAAGCCCTGTAGGCTAAAGCTGTCATATTGTTGACTGAAAGTTGTCCAATGCTTAGGCCGATTTCTAGGTGCTTTTAGTGGAGAAATCAGTCTTTTCCTCCCAGGAAGAAGATAAATGTCAGAAGTCAGATCAATCATTACAAACTACATGCACACTCATTGTGGTGCATGTAGACCTCAACAGTGCCTTGCTATTCTCTGAGCATGTGCAGGATGGTGTGGACACGACCCTTCAGCACCATTACTTGGGAACAGATGGGCTTGTTGATGTATGAGCTGGTCAAAGGACACCCTGCATACGGTAGCAGTGTTATGATGAGCTAAAAGACATCTTGGAGGCTGTGGGGAAAATTGCCATAGTTTTATCCAACATCTGGCTCAGCTCATGACCCCTGTGCATCACGAGGGAAACATCCCACTAACAGTGCCCTTCAGGGAGATCTTGTGTACCTCTGCCAGGCGCTGGCACAAATTGCCATGATGCTCTTCATAAAATTAATTCTTAAATTCAGTGGAACAGCTTCTTAAATGAATATTCAGGATGTCAAGAAACTCGCTGCTGATCAGAAGAAAGAGATTGACTCAATGTTTTTGTTTGATGGAAAAACTTATCGGAATAATCTTCCCCCCAGTTATTTCGAGAATTGCTTTCTGAGCTATTTTCACAATCTCTTCCTCAATCATCTTCCTGTCTGGGGTGCTGGTGGATCAAAGGTTTGCACCGTGGCTTAACAGAGAAGAGAATCCCTTGTTTAAACACAACCCTTCCAGTTGGGGTCTTTCAGGGATGAGTTTGCGATGGGGCCAACAGATCTGTGATTCAACTCCAAGACGGGCACGAGAGATGAGCAGGTCAGCAGTAGGCAACACTGGAAATGTGGCTGGTGGGAGTGACAGAGAGACACAATGTGAAGGTTTGCATCATCTCTCTGTGTTTGTATGGAGAGTATGTGGGTTGAAAAAAACACAAGCTTATTACTTCATTTGTTGCCTACAGTTTGATGGACAGTCAGAATCAGATTTATTGGCAAAGTATGAATACACATACAAGGAATTTGACTTTAGTTGCTCTCAAAAACACTTACATAGATATAGAGATAACAGCTAAGGACAAGGATAACAAGGGCTTAACAAAAAAGAGAATAAAGAAAGAAAATTACTTCTTGAAATATATACATTACACAGGAGAAAAATGCATTATAATTTATGTTGATTCCTGACCAACAAAGTAAAAATCATCTGGTTTAGGGATAATGTATAATAGGGAGGATGTATATATGATTAATTACTTAATAACCTGCATCATTGTACTGAAGAGTTAGCATCAGAGCTCTTGCCAATTTTCCCCATAGAAACTTAATCCTTAATCAAGACAAGCACAGTGATGTTTATTTTCAGGTGATTATACACTAATGAAAACATACTCATACTCTCTTTCTGCCCAGAGATCCCCTTATTTCTACACACTGGACCTTTAAGAGACACTGTACATACTATGTGAGAGATTAATACTGTATGTTGTGCATATACAGATTTGCATGACTTCGTTCAAAGAAGAGCAAAAGAGTGTAGCTTACATGTAACGATGGTGCTGTGTGTGTGTGTGTGTGTGTGTGTGTGTGTGTGTGTGTGTGTGTGTGTGTGTGTGTGTGTATGTATGCTAAAGCGTGTGTATATCTGTGCATGTGCGATCAGAGTTTGAAGGCTGAACAGCGTATTTCGATGTCTTTCTGACTTCATCAGAGAGCTGCGTCCTGCGGAGAGCCTTGCTGCTTCACACTGAACATCAGAGGCAGTTGCTGTGGCGATCTGTCACCATGGGGACAGGTTTTTGCTCTGTGGCTCTATAATAACATGGACCTCCGCCCTCCTTTCTCCTCTCGTCTGATTCTTTTTCTNAGCTTTACAGTTTCATATCCTCAGGCTCAAGTCAGAAATAGCCACATCTTCCTTCAAGGGGTGCCCAAAAAAATAAATTCGCAGAAGAATCGCGATTCTATCTCAGCCGATTCAGAATCGATTCACAAATTCCAAGAATATTCACGTTTTTCGGTCTTGCTACAACGCTGTTTCCATTTTTTCCTGTCGTGTTGATTCTCTAAGTCTCATAGATGGTGCTATGATGCCACACCAGTTTTCACCCATGCCCACCTCCGTGGCATGAGCAACAAGGAAGTGAAGTGTGTGTTATGGAGAGACAGGGAGCAATGGAGTACTTCAGAGAAAAGCAAATACATTTGGACATAATTTGGATTTTATCATTTCGAGGGGAAGAATGAGCTGTGAATGAGATGTTTCAGATTGTAGCACAGGAATGGAGCTCGCAACCACTGACATGGTACTAAAGCTGCTAACATGGTGGTCGCTACACAGCTGGGCAACTTAAAACACGTTAAGTGTATTGCACACACCATCAACCTTGCTATAGAAAGCTCCAAAGCTGCTGCCTGTGTCATGTCTGCTGGGGAGGATTCAGAGAATCACCCGATTTTTCCACTGCAGCCCCACCACAGATCATGCCCTGGAGCAGAAGCAGGAACCTCTGGAGCTACCAGCCCATAAAATGAAGATGGATGTACCTTCAAGATGGAATTGTGCATTCAAGATGATAGGAAGATTCCTCGAGCAACAGCCAGTCATTTGCGCTGCTCTCCTCTTTCCTCAGGTGAGAAAATGTGGAGCGGACATTGGCACAATAAACAAAACAGACGTCACCGACACAGAAGAAGTAGCTGTGGCCCTCAAGGCAGTGAAAGAGGCAACCAACATAATGTCTGAGGACAGCAAACTAATGTCATCAGTGATAGCTCCTCTGCATGCACAGCTATGCCATGACAGAGAGAGGAATATGCTCCGCTCAACTTTCCTCTCCCAAGACGAACAACAAGATGTTCACTCCAAGGTGATTGCTGAAGCTGCAGCACTTGAGGGAGTGTGCACCACAGACACCAAGGCTGCATGTCGTTGTCCTCTCACTCTGCCTTCATTCCACTCTGTACCTGTATTGTTAAATAAAGGCAAAGAAATAGTCTTTGAAAAGTTTTATGTCATTTTATACTACCACCCCACTTGTGGTACTATACTTGTACTGGTACTGTACATACATATTCTACTGCACTGGCTCCACCTGCTTGCTTACCTGGTTACTTCCTGTCTACAACCTGTTTACATCTCAGTATATATATTGATGTGCGTTATCTATCTACAAGCTGTCCTCATTATGTATATACATTTACTACATTACTGCACAACCTATTTACATTACAGTGCATATATTTTATTATTACTCACCTGGTTACTTCAGTATTTTATTGTATGTATTATCTTATAGTTTAGCTGCTGCACTATTTTATGTCCTAGATTCTAACCAGATTTTGTTCCACTTTTGTCTAATAGCCCTTTTTTATACATATCTGTTAGACTGTGGGTGGATCTTTTCCATGGTCTGCTTCTGTCTGTCTCCCTGTTCCACCTCTTCAGTCTCATTTTTTGCTTTCTCAGCCCCTTCAGTGCTACTCTCCACTCATCCATCAGATGTCCTCAGACTTTCTTTCTTTTCCCCATGACCTGACTGCTCCACCCAACCACACACCTGGTCTCACTTCCCTCATCTGCTCTACAGTTTTCTGGACTTTCCAGTCCACTTCCTCACCTACAACTCTTTCCATCATCAGCCACTCACTATATGTACCCGTTTATTTCCACCATTCCTTGCCAGTCCCCCCTGGATTCCCCTGCAACTCTGATGCTGTGCTTAACATTGAGTCAGCTGGCCTCCAGTCGCATGTCTGCCTGATTGCCTTCAGTGAGCTAGCTCTCCACTGGCACTGAGGTTAATTAGGCTCAGGCTAGTGAGCCTGCAGCCTTTTTGTCCTAAGCCAACCTCCCCGACTCCTAATAGCAGACCAGATTCTCTCTGGCCTGTAAGCCACCTGCCAGCTTCAGCTCCTGAGTCGGCTAGCCACCGGCATGCTTGGCCCCTGCCTGGCCTCCAGAGAGGTTTGGCCTTTGCTACCAGCTTCCTGCCTGACCTCCAGAGGGATTCCATCTTCCTTGCTGGTTTCCTGCCAAGCCACTGGAGAGATCCTACCTTCACCACCAGTCTAGCCCACCTATTCAACTTCCAGGACACCTTCCAGAACATACCTGACCAACCAATATGTGTTTCTCACACTGTTTACTGCTGAGTGTGGATAACCTACTAATTCCACCAAATTTCTTACAACAACACAAAGCATGCATTTGTATAAATGATTAATTTTTTTGCCAGATGAGTTTTACAGTAACATAAGCTGCTGCAGCTCAAGCATTTAATGACGAATGACAGCTGCCCTCAATACAACCCCAAAGCAATACATGTGAATGTGTTTTATTTCTTAAAGAAATAAAACACTCAAAGGAAAAACAAACCCTGCCCTGCTTGTGAAACTGGGTTCAACCCCTATCAAACAATGCTTAACCTGGCCTATGGTTGAACCTGATGTGTATAGATCATCATCATCAGAAAAGTTTCTTGAGTCTAGAGAGAATAGATGACAAGCTCGACTAGATTTTCGAGCTAGTGATCAAGAGTCTGCAGTATCAGTGAGTGGCAAAGATATTTGTGAAAATAGTTCCAGCGTTTATTTTAATGGGGCTCATTCATGCACATTCAAACTTTATTTATACAGCACTCTCTCAGACAAAGTTACACAGTGCTTTATATGGTTGAAACATGATTAAAAAGTTCCAGGGCAGAGGCAAGTAAGATCAGACACAAAATATGAAGAAATAAAATACCCAACATTAAAGATAAGAACAAAAATGATAGCAATGATGCGGAGAAGACAAGTTTGGAAATAAAACAGAGTGGTGGCAGCATTAATTGAAGGCTTTAAAAAAAAATAACTTTCTGCTGGCCACAGCAGGGAGTGCCAGAGCTGACTGGTTGTGCTGTGGCTCATACGGAGAGCAGAAATACAGCAAAATAACTGTGAGTTAAACCATAAAATGCTTTAAAGGTAATCTGTAACTAATAATCTTGTGCTAGAAATCTTGAAATCAATTCCAAAAACTTGCTGGAAACCAGTAAAGAAAGGCTAAACCTGGGCTAATATGATCTAACATGATCCTGTCTTCTAGTATTTGTTGAGAGATGAGTTGCTGCGTTTCATTACGTTTTTTTTTTTTTTTCTCTCATTATTTTGTATTTCTTAGCTGACTAGTGGACAAGAATTTAAAGCTTAAAATAACCCTCTTGAGATCAGGGATAAGAGAAAAGATCTGATTTTTTGGATGCTTCTCAATTTATAAAAACAAAACACTACACCCACATTTCTAGTAGTAGACAGGGAGCCACGATGCTTTTGTAAAACAAGGAAGGATGCATAATGAATGACAGCAACTGTCAATCTAATACCACTCATACTAATTCTAAACATAATGGAAAATCACACAGATACTGCACTCTATTTGTTAGCATTTCTTAATTTTATGATGTTCTGTTCTCTGAAAAAGCTGCTACTAACATCATATAAAAATATCAAAGTAAAACTAATTGCATGTTTTTGTAACTGAATCCCCCTGTCACACCTCAACACATTTCTTTAGGTAAGTGACTCCAATAAATACTGCTGTTTAACACCAAACTCTGGCTCTGACCTCAGGACAGCACCTTAATTGCAGGTCAACAGGGTTTTGACTGGACAAATTACAAGTCAACCCCTACATACTTGATTACTTCCTCCAACATGGGCAGAGTGCCACTTGGCTCTCAGAGGGACTGGCTGCCACGATCTAAGTGATTACAGGAAATGGAGTTTGGGAGATGAAGTCGCTCTTGAACAAGTAGAGTTTAATCAGCAAAACCAAGATAGAATCACAAATTGTCATGCTATTTATCTCTCTGAGCAGTCGTAAGTACTCAAGTCATGCTTTTGTCTGATTGGACATCTGTGGGCTTAAGAGATGTAATGTTAACTCATTTTCAATCTGTTTAACTTATAACATAAATACTGGAGGCTACTTATTGTCTGATTAATGGCTGTAAAAAAGGCTAAATTCTTCATCAGCTAAAATGCCTGTGACGGAGCCACCAATACATCTGAAAGGTCTTGAAGCTAAAAAATAAAACTTTGTAGGCACTGAATTTATTACATGAAAAAAATATACTGTCTGACACTATTTGTGACCCTGTTAGTAAATGCCTGGAGGCCATAATTAGAAAGCAGACCATGGACCGTGACTGTTGGGTACTAAATGTTTCTGTACACCAGTTATGTGTCAAAGCTTTCAAAGCTCTGCACACCCACATGAAGTCTGTCCTGTGTTCCCAGGGTCCTATGTCCCCCAGATTTATATGGCACACAATGGGAACATGACAAAGAGTCCTATGTTCCCCATTTCTAGGATTAGAAATATTTGATGCAAACAAAGCTAAGAGGAGAGTCATTTACCTGCCAGTCAGTCCTGAGAAGAGGTCTAATCAGCTTGGGAAGTTATTGCTGTTCTTGATGGTGTTATTTATAGCACCTTAGTTCCCATTGTGAGGTTATTTTAAAAATCTAACACTTGCCATGAACAGGAGTGTTTCATAGTGTTTCGTTTGTGTGTCCTGGCGCTCCAGAAATATAAGTGCGCGTGTGGAACATTTGTGACAGGGACGATCTGTCTAACAGTGAGGATATATGCGCCTGAATGCATCAGAGAAGTTGGAGATACAGTATACATTTCTGTGTTGGTTTTCATGAATAATTTTCACAACAGCTCAGAAAATAAAGATAGTTGAAGAGAGACAGGCAGGGAGCAGAGAGAAAAACAGAGGCCTGAGTGAATAAATTATCACTGAGGAAAAAAGGTGAGATAACATTTATTTAAAATAGTGAAAAACATTACTATTGGCTATTTGTTGTAACACAGATGTTAATTTCCATGTTGTAGCCTTTTTGTCCCATCACACAAATACCTTTAGCTACTGAGTTGAGCTAAGCTGCCTGGATTGATCAAACATGGAAGCGGCTTTCATTAATTAATGGGGAAAAACAATACAGCAAAGTAAAACAGGGCACAATATATGAAAATAGCTAAGATACAACTATAGGAGTACATGTACAACATTTATATCATGCAGCCTGTTTTGGAGCATCGGGTGTTGTCTGACTTTCAGTCGGGAGAAAACATCTTGTGTAACATCGTCCATTTATGGGCTCATTGGTCAGTGGTTTGTTTTTCTGTTCTCCAGGGCTCCTCTGCCTGGCTGAACTAGGCTGGCCTGGAGTTTTTTTAATGTACTTTTTTATCTGCAGATGGAGTGCAATGACTGGCTTCCAACCTTCGGTTACCTCATCTTCTATTTCAGGGTAGGTTGAGAGGAGGTTAAAGAAAGTGCAGGTTTGACCAGCTGAGTACAAGACGGTCGAGACAAACATCACACTTGAGTACCTTATAGCGAAAAATAAGAAGAAAAACTTTCTTAGCTTGGCTGGAAATGTGCCCCTCTCAGCACTTAACTGCAAACTGCTACTTTTTGTAAAGACATCACGTATATTCTGTTGTGTTGTTGCACTCAGTTACATTAAAGTGTTTATGATAATTTGGGTTCCTCAAATTTGCAAACAAAACTGACTCATCAGAAACACCCAAAGAATAGTGCAGCTGTACAGAATCACTACAGAAAGTGCATCATCAAACTGTACCACAGCACAAACAGCTAAAGCAGAACTCTCAACAAAACTGAACATTTTTAATATGATAGTATTTATTGCCGTGCAGCTGTATTGCGTGGCATTACATCATAGGTGTCTGTTCTCTGCTCGCTCTGTTTTAAGCAGGGTGCTGCTGTAATCAGCATGTCATACTCCATATCATTACTGTAAACGCCTCACCTTGCCAGGTGCTAAATGCACACTTACTCCTTTGTCTGGTTAATGATATCACAGCAGAGAGATTACGATTAAATGGCAAAGGAAAGCTAGCTGCCTCGACACACACAGGAAAGTCTATTTTTACCCGGGCGACCTGCTCCCAGTGGTTGCCAAGACAACCGCTGTGCCATTGTTTAATCAGATTTCAGGAGACAAATTTAAACCGGTCCGGTTGAGACACGAGTGTGAATGGCATCTGTTTCCATGAAGAGGGGGAAGGAATGGAAAGAGCCAGTTTTCACGTATTCCAACAGCATGCAGCGTTCAGGTTACTGCAATGTCTTTTTTTGTTTAGATATGAATATAGTCCAGTATAGAGTAGGGGGTGGGCACTCTGGGTGGGTCAGCACTAGCATATTGCTAAGATCAGTGGTAAATTTGGTAACGCATCCCATAATGTAACCATACTTCAATGTTTAAGCTTTCACTCTTACAGTCTCAAGTAGGTTGTTTCATTTATCTGTGCATTAAGTGTCGTGCCTGAAACAAATTGAACACAGCATTCACTTTCAGTAATAACCAAGTGATGAAAGTAAACCCAGTTCATGAGACATCTGCAATAGTTTACTGGACCCTACAATGCATTTTATAAAGAGGACATTTTCAGAAAAATGCTTATTGGCTTTCTAGCTGACAGTTACATAAGAAGGTTGGCAACTATATACTGTATATATATTGTATATGTGTATTTTGCATATATGTTGCATGTAAAGCTGAGTAAACTAAGCTCAGTGCCCTGTCAATCCCAATCATAATGCTGTGACGAAAGGAAGAGACTATTTATTGGAATGTATCACTAACTAACTTGACCAATAATTAGTCATTGCTCAAAACTGCCAAAAGATGCCCACATTTAAAAAATTTCCTGTTCAGATGAATCGTCAAGAAATTGTTCCAGCACTCCTCCCAAAATCAAGCACACAGATGCTTGTGTGTGTATTGAACAAACATCACACACCACTATGATTAATGATCTCACAGGTGCTAGGAGGAATTTAATTATTTTTTTCCCATGTTTCCAGATTTATGCTAAGCTGATCGCCTCCTGGCTCAGACAAACAGGAGAGTGGAGGCAAGACACTTAAGAAATACGTTCTGTACATTAATGTCTTGTATATAAATCCTTGGCAACAAGGCTAAGCTAAGCCTGAACAGAAATAGCACATGAGACATGTTATCGGACATCGTGGCACATGAAAAGTGTTCTAGTTGTTCCGACCAGCTGCACTGGAGGGCTGAGTGAACATCTGGCCGTCACAGAGTGGAGGGAGGCGAGTTATCATTCAAATATGGGGACAACAGTACACATTTCCAACGAGCAGTTCTTATGAAGCGTACCAGCACCTGAAGACACCCTGCTGTCTCAGAATGCTTTTGGCTGATGCTATTACTAGAACGTAACACATCATCTAGGAACGCTGTTCATTAAACAACACCAATGCACAGCACCTTCAGACTGATTTAATTCATTCATTGCAGCCAGGATTATTTCATAGACTTAGTCGGCAGTCTTGTCGTACTTGTAGAGAGAAGCAGTGGAGACAGACAGACAGTAGGTAAAACAGAGACCGAGAGACAGGGATCAGCGCTGTTTGATTTCAGACAGACAGAGAGAGAGAGACAGGGAGGGAGGGGCTGTCACCAGTTTATGAGCCAGAATGTGGGTGGTGATATTGACTGGTGTTTCATTACCCTTGAATAGGCTATTGATCAGCCTGTTATGAAGCTTTGTGTATTTCTGTAAGACACACACACACACACACACACACACACACACACACACACACACACACACACACACACACACACACACCGTGCTGGCAATAGGCTGTCTGTCAATGTAGTGATTGGTTGGCAGACACTTGGACATTTTCTCTCTCTCTATCACTCACACACACAGATGCCCACACACAAACACACAATCAAACTGGTGTACAAGATTCCTCCAACATTGACACTCTGCCTTTCTCTCTTAAGTACACCCACACACATAAACATGCACACCAACACACAATGCCTTCAGTCTCTCTCATCTGCAGCCTCCCATCACAATGCTATCTCTGCTCATTATGTCTCCTTTGTGTCCTTGCCCTACTGCCAAGAGCGATTGGGCCACAGCTCCTATTGTTCCAGGCCCTGTCTATCAAGCCGCAGTGCTGGCTTATCAAAATGAACATTACCATAACACTGGACCTGTTGGCATCTCAGGCACACACGCGCATGCACACACACACACAGAAATACCAAAGGTGAGCCGAGCAAAACCACACATACAGCTCCACATAATGGTGTCTTGACATTTCCAGAGCGACAGGTAATAGAGGGCTAATAGCTTTCCTGGTCTGGGAATCTCTGTTACTGTATTTGTGTTTTTTTTCTGTTGTATGTGTGTGTGCAAACAGAAAAGTTTGTAAATCCGCACATAAGCCTACTGTATATGCATGTACAGCTGTTTTATTTCATTTAATAGTTCTAGAATTTACAGTGAACTAAGTCACTGGCTAATACAAGGACTCTCATTTGAATGACATGAGAGTGGAAAGCTTGCTAAACTCTGAGACCTTTGGATTTCTCCACATGTTTTGTGGTGTAGTTGTAGAGGGTTGTAGTACAAGATGTACCCAGTATCCAAAGAGCCTTTCCAAAACCCATAACAAAGTGTAATGAATGCATTTAACAGTCAGCTAAAATTTGCCACCTTTATCTTTGTGAGCAGCGGGCCTCGGTGAACTGTCAGCTGAGGAGATAAACGAGAGGTGACATGGAGGAAGTTTGCAGTGGCCGATGAAATGAGAGGCACATCAGGGAGGGCTTGCACATCACTGAGAAGATACAATATACACTAATTGTTTGCCTGCCTGGCCGTCAGTCAGTGTTTGTGTTGTCAAGTGACTCACTCTTTTAAAATATTCATTGGTCTGTTCCCCCCTATGCAAATTTGATCCCCAGCGATGGAGTATATGCAGTCTTTTTTCCATCATTTCAAGCTAATACACACCACAGCAGTAAAGCAGTGGTCGCCCTGTGGAGAATTCAAAGTCACTTCCATCCAGCCTTGGACAGCACGGCGTGGTTATGCTTTGCTCTGTCTCTGGCTCTCTCACTCTGTGTCTATCATATGTCTGTCTATCTTCTCTGTGCCACTTCATTGTTAATCAGTTCCATTTACTCACAGCATTTGCCAAAAGACCTCTGGCTCTCAGTATGCAGCTCTTAGTGCTGGCTTTGCCTGTGAGGATCGGATGAAAGGGACAAGTGCAGACATGACTGAAATGGTGGGGTTTCTGTGATGAGGTGGATGCAGATATAAAGGAGGACACAATCACATACAAACTGGACACACACATACTGTCTGAATATTACAACCTATCACATATAAACAGTGGACAATAGCAGATGGATATTCAGCATGTCCAACTCTGTTTTGGCTAAATAATTTCACATTTAAACATGAACTGTAATACAACTACCAAGTAGCTACCAATACTTTTCAAACTGTACATTACATATGTGATGTATGTGTGTCACTCTTTTCCTCCTTCCTCCTCCTCCTCCTCCTCTTCTCCTTTTCCTCTAAAATTTGACATAAAATTTTCTTGCATAATTTAATTCATTTAATTTAAGGCAAGTTCCTTCCACACTGTGCACACTCTTATGGCCAGCTCTCATCCCAAAATGAAGACGCCATATGTACAGACATGCAGGGTCAACATATGCAAAAACATATGGAGGCAGAGGTGCATAAAGGTAAACTGACACAGACAGATGCACAATGACATACACACATGCAGATGGAAACTCAGAAAAGTGCATCCCTGCATGCCAGCACACATACTGTGCGTTCCAAACTGGCACAGAGGTACAAAGGCACACACAGAGACGTAGCGTAACAATCCTCTTAAGTCTCTCCGTGGTGCCCTGAGCTGTGATCAGTATCCTCCACAGTCCCTCGCCACCACACACACACACACACACACACACACACACACACACACACACACACACACACACACACAGTCTGCAAGTGATTCTCTTTTTGGGCAGAACAAACACAGTGGAGGTCACACGCCCAAAATTTCAGGCTTTGTGGGCGGATGATTGTACAATTACACACCCCTGCTTGTTAGCCAAAGTCACCAGATACACACATTTCCATATTCATCCCATTATTTCCAGTTAAAAAGGTCATGTGCTCAGCAGCTATTTGCATAGTAGAGGGGTACACAGGGAGGTGAGCCTGGATGAGCCACAGTAAACGTGCCAGGGAGGCTTCAGATGCCTCAAGTTTTTATTATCCTCAAACTCAAGTTGTTTCTGTGCCAGTGATGTTTTTAATTAGCGAAGTCCTGAAAATGGTAGCTGGCCAGGAAATTTTACATTACAGTTGCGGCTAAAAATGGAAAAAAACAAAACAAAACAAATTGTATTATTATCTTTTATGAACCTTGTTTGCAGCATGAATAAAATAACAGTCATACTGAGTATACTATGATTAATATTAGATTTTAATATACATACATACATACGTACATACATACATACATATACGTATTTGATAAAGGTCCCTTAAGTTAAGTAATTGGCATCAAGATATCATGTGTACTAACTGGACATTTTTTAGCTAAATAATGAGCTCAGAGTCAGTTCTCTCCAATGGACAAACTGTAATGACCACACTGTCTCTAAATCACTACATGGCTGACGTACTGTATTTGTGATAAGGTAATATTAGGTTTTAATTAAAGATCTTTAAAACCCGGTAGTCTATTTGAGGGCAGTAGCACAATGTTTTACTGACTTCTGATCTCCCACATAACTATCTAATCTAATTTTGTGATGCTGTTTGTGTGTTCTTTCATGAATGTGAGCATTTGTATGTGTTTAAAAGCATCTGCAAAAAGAAGTCTGGAGGTCACAAATAATCAAGGACCAAGCAATGAATTAAAGAGGCTGAAGGTGGGAGATACATAAAGAGAGAGACGATCAAGTGAAAGAGGCTTCCCACAGAGACTTCTGCGATGCCGCAGGGAATGAGGACCCCGTTTTTCTTGAGCCGGCCTTTCCCCTTGTGTCCTCACATGAGGTCTGCTGAATCCTCACACGCACACAGCGGCAAGCAAGCCTAAGTTAGAGGAAAGTACACCTCACATTAAAAAAATTCCCTTTATTCTTCACACATGCCATTTTAAAATGTCTTTTCTTTCGCCGTCTTGTAAGCCCTTGAATGTGTGCAACAACACTGAAACTCCCTGATGGCTAATTTTATAACTTCAAGGATTAAACCAGAGTAAAAGATAAGCAAACAGTTCTAATCACCCATCGGGAGACTGTGTTGTTTGGATCAATAATCACATTAATGACCCTTATTAGCATTGGTGGATTTTTTCTTATTCAACTAATTATGCTGTTAGCAAAGATCTCACTTGCATAATTGGACAGCTTTTGTCAGTTTCCACACATAAATTATCATTTGAATTTAAAAGCTTGCTTTCAGGGCTCATAATCCTACCTTAAGTATAGCGCCTCCATTAGGTGAAACTCAATTTGAGGAGCAGATTTGCTTTAATTATGAGGTCCATCAACATGATCATCCAGCCTCATGTCCATTCACAGTGCTATTTGTGCTGTAGTGTCCAAGGTGTTACGCAGCCAGCAATGAAAACTACTTACTGCGAGATGTTCTCACAGCCAAGTTCAAAATCCACACCCCGTTTAATCACTATAGTCATTATCCAAACTGAAGACTCACCCTGCCAGCCAAAACTCCAGTCTGTGCTCCATTAGTCGGGCACTGCCAGTCGGTCCAGATGGCCGTTGCTGGGCTCAGCCACCATGTGGCCGGCTTGGACTCATTGAGACAGAGTGGATCATTCTGCCATCCCTCTCTGCATCCATGCATGGCAAACACAAACACACACATATAAACACATTTCATACACAGAGATATGAGAGCAAAGATGCTGTGATGAAGACAAATGGCACAACTTTAAGTCCTGCATCCTGCCAATGGCAGCGAGGCCGGTGAAGAATATCTCAACACGTCCACTGATATAACGATATACCAGGACCATATCAATTTATCTGCCACCTAATATTTTTCCGTTTATATAATGGTATCTACTCTTTTAGCATATCTTAATATAAAGTCAGTGACATTCATCAGATATTTAATTGACTGAATCAATCAAAAACATACTTGTCTGGCTGTTCCATCCATACTACTAAACTGACTGTGACTCGAGAAAATTTTTGATGTTTATCAAAAAGGGTATAAGACCCTCATTTACCTGAATTAAAAGGCTTGAGTCCTACAAATGCATGAAGTTACAAGAGTAGATTTTTGTCTGTGAAGTGTTGGTGGTTACAGTAAATAATGAAATCATTCATAGTGTATACTGAAGAATATATGGATGGATATGGAGAATAGTTACATTCAATTATTACATGGTTTATAATTTTAATTAAACCATGTCTCAACTCAGCATTTATTATATACTGGGTGTTAGAGTAGTTGCAAAAAAACTGTATTAAGGTAAAATAGAGAAGCAAACATGAGCAGAATTGGTTAGCTGGAACCTGTCTGTTGACTGGTGTACAAACATCAGCCTTCTCAGGCTGTTTTCCATTGAACCCATGTGGTGTGAACCACAGAGAGCTGAGCAGGAGTCTCTGTAAGCAGTGAGATCAAAGGGAGCCATTTGAAGGTTGATGACTTGTGTCAGGATTGTGGGCACTCTGAGACCCTGTTTACACTTAGTTTTAAAGTCCCAAGTGAACAGTGCTAAATACGAGAGCGAAGGTGCTCTGGGACTCATTTGACTACATACTGCATCTTTTGTAGTGTAAACGCCACAGTGTCCTGATGCGTCCCTGACAGGGACCTAAAAGGATCTCATCCACATGTAAAATTTAAAATGCGGAAATTACTGAGTATGTAAGTACTCATTTTGATTTTATTAACTGAGTCCGAGGACCGAGTAGACAGACTGGGAGAATGAACAGAGCTGATGAACACTCATGAAATCTGCAAGCGCGGCCTGTGGTGTTGTCTTTGATTCACTGAACAACAATAATGCGTCAACCGCTGCCATTTCAGAAGAAAACACCGTATTTGAAGCCACATTGAAACAACCAAACCAAAGCAGGGCAGAAGCACAAACATGACTTTCCAGTTGGAGAGTATTCCCTCCAGCTATCTTGTATGTTCCAGCAGTAAACCATATGAACTGACTCATATTGCTAGGTGTTGGATTAGATCATAAGGGGACACTTTTATGCAGTGTGTGTGTGAGAGTGTGTGCATAAGCATGGACCTAATTAGGATTTAGGCAGTTAATGGGCAGAGGCCTGATGGTGTGTGATTGCCTGGGGCTCTTGGGGAGCATCAGCCCTCATGTCTACACACACTTCAGAGGAAAACTGCAGTGGCAGAGAAGCATTCGCTTTTTCTCTGTTTCTTGGTCCCTTTTGTTTTTTTCCTCACACTTTTCCTTTTCTTACACGCACACACACACACACACACACACACACACACACAGTTATGTTTCCATCACTTTTACATTGATTTCCTCAAGACTTGCCCTAACCTTATCCATTACTGGCCCACCCCGACCCTTTACAGTGACCATAACCTAAAGTTAATCCAAAAATGTCCTCACTCCCAAGGTCTAAAACTCAAATTGGTTCTTACAAAGATAGCTATACAAATACACACACACACACACGCATGCATGCACGCACGCACGCACGCACGCACACACACACACACACACGCACACACACACACTGCCTAATGAATAATGGCTGAAGTGAGGAGTGTAGAGGTTATTCATTTACAAAGCACTTCCTCCACTTTCATCTCCCTGTAGGCGCATCACTCTCACGCTGAATGAATCCCAAGAGAGACAGTAAGGTAGAGATGAAGAATTTAATATGCTTAATATATTGTTTGGTGCGCCAACTTTAGCACGCACGCACATACACACAAACACACGCACACACACGCACACACACACACACACACACACACACTTCATTGGAACTGCTCTGACAGTCATTCCTGACTTAGTTCATTACTTCAAGCCAGGGGAGAGCCCAGAATGGGGGCCTGGGGTGGCAATGGCCACCCCTGATATCTGATTGGTCACCCCAAGTGCCATCCAATTATCCTAAAGTATGATTGGCTATCTTTCCAGTAAAACACGACCCCTTAGTTTGAACCAATTACCAGATGAACATTTTTGAGTGTGCATTGTTTGTGTAGTATGTGTGTTGTGATTGTTTGGACAATTTGTCTTTTAGTAAGTCTTTTAAATGCACTTACTGTCAGTCGCTTTGGATAAAAGTGTCAACTAATGAATTTAATGTAAGATATGTAAAAAATACAGGAATGTTAGAAACAATAAGATACTTACATGTTGGTAATTAAAGAAGATGTGAGGAATGTAAAATCAGTGTCGACGTTTGCATATGCACGCATGTACTTCATGCCACCCCCACATATGTCAGTGCCCCCACTTGGACCACCACAGTTAAAAAAAAGTCTGGACCACTGCTTCAATCTTCTTCAGTTTCTCCCAATGTCCCACTGTCCTGCTGCCCAAAGCCAAAGCCAAAGCATAATGTAGACAGGATCCAACATCACTCACAGTCCACTCACACACATTAACATCATTAACATCACACATAAGACTGTAATCTTATGTGTCTGCATTAATGTTGTTGTTTAATTACATATTCTGTTAACACGGTGTGAGTTTCAAATCCTGTCCCACAATTCACTGCACTGTACTGCACAGAGCAATGTACTTATTGCACAGGTCTCTAGTGACCCTATAAACCTTTTTGGTAGATAAGAATGCTTTTTATTATTGTTGACATTTTGAACATTGTCAAAGACAAATCATTTGAGGAAAACCAGGGAGCTGAGTACATAATTGCATGAAAAAAAATGCACAAGGCAGGGTATATTGTTGTCCCAGGCGGCTCAATATCAGTAACCATTGTAACGGAGAGAAACTGAAGCCTTGCAGTTCACAAAAGCCCCTGGCAGTCAGCATGTGATGTGTTTACATTTTAGTTTGCTTGGAATGAAAGCAGCAAAAACTGGTTGGATAGTTAGTTTGAGCATCAGAGGCTGCCATGAATGAATAGAAAAAGAACTCAAAGCCGGCGCTTTGTGTTCTTTTTGATTGACAAGTGACCTCTGGAAAGTACAAACGCAAAGCAGCAGCTAGAACTTAGCACCAAGATAACTATGGATAAACAAAGGATTTCAGGGATTACCAGAGTAAACGATGCAGCAGGGAAGCTTGCATAGAGGACAGGGAACAAAGAGCTTGCTCGCAGAGAATGGAGTAGGGGTCATAACTTCCACATCTATTACATGGAAATACTGAAGGATGGTCTGAGCCAGTAGAGGGGAAAACAATCTCTGCATCTATGCTAAAGACAAAAATGAAGACAAATGAAATTGTCAGGACACTAAATACTTATCTGCAGATGATTTGGATCATTGTGCTCTTTAATATTTAGTCGTACTGATAATAAGACACATCATGATGAATGTTTCTGTAGGTGGAGAGATGTTCCCCTGTCATTCAAGTTATTTGTTTTCTCTGTCTCTAACTGCCAGAGGAACTTTATTCGCCACACACACACACACACACACACACACACACACACACACACACACACACACACACACACACACACACCTATTTCCCCTGCTGTGACCCTGTCTGCTGTGCCAATGTGTTGTTCTAATTAAAGGCAAGTTTCCATTGGGGCATGGCAACTGAGGTCATAACACCATCTGAGTGACAATAGAACTCTCAGACGGTGTTGTCACACCATCAGTATGCCATGCAATATTGCACTGCTATCCCCCACAGAAGCACAAACACCTTTCCTTATTAATAAAATTCCTGTGACTGAGATGGAGGAGGAGATTGTTTGCATCTCCACAAGGTGTTTATAAGTTCACATAATTAATGTGTATGTGCATCTGGTGTTGATACGAATATGTGGGTGTGAGCAGTTGTGTGTTTGTGTGTAATTACATGTGCTTCAAGCACGTATTCCCTCTCTTTCATGTGCTTCTCTATTGGAACAAGACCTAACACATTAGTAACAGCTGCATGGGAACTACAAACAATATGAACACACAATAGCTTTCATGATACGGCCTGTAAATTGTCAGAAGAAAAATCAACCAGCTGCAGCATGAACACAAGTACATGTTGATCACAGCTACTGTAAGAGAGACGGGGAATGGCTCCATGAGGATGGAAAATATATCCCCACTGAACAAGAAAATGTGATTGCTCAGTAAAACACCACAATTTGAAACTTGAGCAGCCGCCCATAGTGAATTTATGTACTGTAAATGTGTGTAATGTGGCATTTTGGTAAAATATACACGTATGATCAGCCTGAATCAACAAGTGGGACTGCACCAGTGACAAGCATCCCATCCCTACTAATTTCAAGTACAGTGGATTTACTCTATCTTGTGCCAGACTGTTAACTCAGATCCATGTTATCTATTATCTGATTACCTGTATCTGGTTTTTCCTGCCTGACTTCAGTGTTTGACCCTTTCCCTGTTTATTGGACTGTGGAATCCTGCCTGCTCCTTATTGAATTCACTTGCTTGTGTTAGACTGCCTTCTGGTTTTGACCCTTGTTTTATGTTCCTCAGTTTACAGCATTAAAGATCAGTGGACTGCACTAGATCTGTCTCTGTTGTCTGCATTTGGGTCCATCCCTGTTACTTTACACTCACCACCAGGAACACTTTAAGATTAATTACAGTGTGCTCGGATGGACAAGGGAGGGTTTTCATGTTAGATTCTGGTCCATTTGACGTCAGAGTGTCTGGTGAAGACAAATCATCATTCTGAAACAACTTTTGAAGCCACAGGGCCAATGTGACATTTTTGCCCATTTCTGGCTGTATAACACTGTTTACATAACATTATATGAATGTGAATGTGGCCTTGTGTAAGGAGGACTGCAACAATTGGTGGGAAGACTGCATGAATGATTCTGTCAGATCAATTCGTATGATTGTTTCTGGCATTAGTATGGACATTGCGTCTTCTATAGACACACCTTGCTTGAGTCAAGTCCAGCAAAAACGCTGTCTACTAGTTCCCGTTGCTAATAAATGCAGCCAACATGGAACCTTTCTGGCAGTTTTACACTGGAGGACAAAGGGGCAGATCTGGAGGTTTGGAGTTCTTCTCCTCATCACTGCTTGAGGCAAACAGCTCAAGTCAACATTAGCTGCCAGAAGCAAATCAGACCTGAAACTCTGACCAGACTGTCTGTGGTTGAGTTGTATTGTGGATAATGTAGGTGTCACTTTCAACAGGGAAGAACAATGTGTGGAACAAAAAGAAAACATCTGTCCAACGTGAGTCCAGTCATGTTTTAGGAGTGCAATGCTAAATCTGTGGGGCAATCTCTCTCTAAATTAGTTGCTTTTACTGCACTTCTTTTATACAGTAATGTGTGTTTCTTAGTTAAGTAATTTCCTATCAGGACTAGCAAATATAATGAGCATATAGTGGAGCTGTATGATTGATTACATTTCTTTAAAGATGCACCATAGCAGAGGAAAATGTTATGTTTGGATGGTGTCAACATGACTACATACTGTAACTAAGTTAACAAGACACAGAAAATGGTTTTCAGTTGTTCTTTTTGCTTTTGTTTATAAGTGCTTATTGTACAAGCAATATAATGCATTCATATTTGGCAGATGATGGATGAGTCAAAGCGAAAAAGAGAGCTATGATATGAAACATGAGCACTAGTATACACAGTATAATGTCCCTTCCACTACATTAGGACACTACTTTGGGACAGGTAGTAGGCTGAGACAAACACACAGTACTGCTCCACTCATGTCATATGAGATGTTGATATATGATGTGTTACCTGATGCTACAACAGACTGTTGAGTCTGTTTTAAATGTGGTGGGCTGCTAACAAGCCAATATGTTGCACCCTACTTATAAAACAAAGAGCTTCACAACAGTCTTTACAGAACAGGCTATCTCTGTCCGTCCATTGTCTCCTTATGCCCATCAGTCTGACTAGCTGTCTTTTCACCAGTCCTTTTCTAAATGATTCCTTCTAACACCCCTATTGTTTGTGGTATGGCTGCTCCACAGTTTATGCTGTGGGATAGTAGTCATTTATAGCACTCCGGCTGTGCGGCACCCAAACTGGGACGCTTTTCAGCAAAGCTGCACGGAGAGATTAATCTGCTGAGGAGACAAGGAAAAAGGGAGGGGAGAGTAGCTAAGAGCCACGGAAGTGAAGTGTCCCTCCAAGGACCCCAGCTGCGCACCTGTCTGCATCCTGAAGTGATTTATTTTGTGGAGGGATGATAATACAATTATAATACAGGGCAATAAGACTCCGTGGTACATTTGACAACTGCTTGTTGAAAACAGAGAGATAGCAGTAAAAGAGAGGACAACTGTGTATAGAATTGAGATCAAAAAGAGGTGAAAATAGCTACTGCCGTGTTATGACTAAATTGTACTTAAAATAGGGAACGTTCTGCCCCTTCAGGCACTTTTAAAATCATCTGAACAAACAAAAGGTATGTTTGTATTCAGTCTTACCAAAAAGTAATGTGTGTATCTTTGACGGCTAGTTAGTCGTCGTCTTCTTCTCCGCCTTTATTGATGCACTGCTCTGTTTCTTTGCTACCAATTGTCAGTCAGTGGAACAGACACATGCTTGAGTGCATGCATGTGCATGCGTGATACAAACAAAATTGAAACCCATTCATAAGAAGCATGATGAGTGTTCAAAGGTGCCTGCACACAACAAGTGCTGAAATCTTCCTATTCTGCTTGAGTTGTTATTTTCCAATGGGGAGAGCAGTGATATTACAGCAAAGCTTTTTACATGCCCAAACTAGTAGTAGTCTATATTAGCCTGCTGCATGTTTTTTAAGGTAGCAACAGTTTCTATTATTTATGTTTCTGCGATGACCTATAGTACCTCTTCGTGCATTGGACGGCAGTTTCTAACTGCCATGTGCAGACACAGCTCGGAAATAAGTTGTTTATGTAGAGCAAAAGAAAAATGAAAAGCTTTTTCATTCCACAGTTTCTTGTATCGACACTTGATCACCTCGATTCAGCATCAAAGCATTCTGCAAAGCTCCCTTCTAGTACTGAGTCAACGTCTGCTCTGTTAGCTATGTTTGAGTAAACTGTGGTACTTTTGCACATTACATAACATGAACTCATCTGATGATGCACACGTCTGTGGACGTACATCAGCATACTGTACATATGGGTGCATGTGTACAGATTTATGACATGCAAACACAGAAACCTAAGCTGACATAATGCTCCACTCTCTGAAAAACAAAGACTGAAAGGCTTTTGAGGAGAATACAGAAGTTCAGAGGACAAACTCTTGAATGTTGAGAGGAAAAGAATAAAATACACCACATCCATGGCATTTTCTGTTAGACAAAGGTAATGCAAAGGTAGAGCAGTGACCCAGTTCTAGCGGATGTTCAGTTTACCCTAATTTTCTGTACACTTGAAGGCATAGAAAGTATACTGTAGGTGTCGTTCGAGCATCTACAGTACACTTTAGGGCAGGAATTACATCATGGCCAAACAGCTGGTGCCGTGGATGCAGCTGTAATGCTGCTTCTACCACATGGCCAGTTTTGCATGTGCTGTCTTGAACGCGTTTGGGGCTGCACACTTTTTTTACTTGATTCTACACTGTGAATTAACAGTGTTATACCTCAGTGTTAAATTCAGTACCTCTCATTCCCACTGTCATCTCACACTAAAATAGCACAGCTAACCAACAGACGCTGGTATCCAGTTGAGAACATGTACATAAATACAGTTTATGGATTATATTGATGCCAATTTGACAAGAATACTGTTGACATATGATGCCTTTTATCTTGTGTTTCTAGAATAATGTGTTCTTGTTAATATGCCATATTTCTTGAAGGGAAATCAGTGTAATATTTTCCCCAGAGAGCACAAGGAGCTCCTGTTTCATTCAAAATATGTGTGTATATTTTTAAAGTTTCTAATAACATTTAATTAAATCTTAATTTATTTAGTGTTAAATTTTAACTGCGGGACAAAACCAGCCATACATATGTGGCCCACAGTTCTAATTTGACATCTGGCCCAAATACTATGCTCGACAACTGGCCCATATCTTGTTTGCTGGCTTAAACGCAGTGCCACCTCTGCTACATCTGGTCCTTACTCGGTTCATATGCCAAATGTCAGTGCTGACTGAATGCCAGCTGTGCCAGTGTCATGCCAAATCTTAGCCAAATGTCTCTGCTATGTGGGAATATTATGAGTTGTTCACATTTTAAAAGATCAAGCCGGCAGCATTTTTTGGAGAAGTCAAACACTGAGGTTACAGTTTTAATGAACTCAGTACTGTTTTTCCACACACTGGCTCCTAATTGTTGATTGTACACTGTTTTTTCTTTGCACAACATAAATGTCACTTACTGTTATTGCACCATTGGTTCTGGCCATTGTGCTCTACATTTTGGTGGCAATGGCCCCAATAAATTTGTATTCATTAAAGGCCAAAGAGGCCTTGACCTAAAAATGTCCAGGCCTGATATTTCAGCTTCCAAAGTCCAGGAGACCATGGAGACTATGGACAAGAAGGAGCGTAAAATGCAAAGAGTGTAGGTGGACGCAGGACAATTCTGGGTCATTTTTCACACTTCAGTGGCTTTTGTCCTACCCCTCGTTAGGCTTCACTGCAGTTTAAAAAGCTTTTTCACCTAGAGAGGAACGTTTAATACAATGTGTTTGAGTGTGCCTCAGTGTCAGAGAGAAAAAAAGCAGCAGAGCTATTTTCAGATCTCCTAGCTGTACACATCAGTGTGTATCCAGCTGTAAGTAAATACCCAAACACCAGTGCAGTGTAACAGTTACAGGGAGTTTTTCCTCATCCAAATCCAGAGTGTAAGGACAGGAGGTTATAAATGCTGTACAGATTGTAAAGCCGCTTGTGACAGATTGTAATTTGTGATTTTGGGCTATGTAAATAAAACTGACTTGATGTACACAATCCTGAACACATCACACACTCTGCACACATGCACAGTCTCACTCTGCTGTCCCCCTCAATCAATCAACAACATGCAGGTGGTTGGGTTTCACCTCTATCAGTCTGACTGGCTCTGTGATTTGCTCTAAGTGGACATTCAGCCTTGGGAAACATCTGTGTTTACCTCCCTTACTGAAAGCGGATGGATCAGCCTCGCTCCGCCTGCCCCTGAAAGGTCTCTTCAGAGGAGGTGGCTCTAATCACTATGGAGCCCACAGCTCACGGCCAGATGAAGCTGCAAGGCCACATGCTGTGTGTGTGTGTGTGTGTGTGTGTGTGTGTGTGTGTGTGTGTGTGTGTGTGTAACTGTGGAGAGATGACATGATTGAAGACATGTTCTTCGTTTTTTTACTGCAGTTATAAACAGAGTGAAATGTTGATGATCTTCTGTAGGCGGCTTATGAGGGTTGCCAGGTTAGATCACTAGGTCAGATAATACCTGGACTGTTGCTGAACCAGGTGATGAATATCAAGACGGTCTTGATTCCAATCACTTGAATTTTCAATGGAGGACAGAGCTATCTGTGAAAGGGTCAGAGTAAAACGGCTCTGAAGTCCATTATGTTTTGCATAATGATGCATTACATCTTTACCAGTTGGGTTGTCTCATCATCTGGGCTTTTTTGTTTATTGCTACCAGTGTGACACTATCAGTATCATGGTGACAATGAGACTTCATAGTTTTCTATTAACTACAGATCACCAGAAGTTTCCATCAAGGCAATGGTACAGGATTAAACAAAGACAGTGAATGGTCTCTTTGATTTGTGTAGCTGTTAAAAGGTTAGATCTCTTAATGTAATCCAGAGACATCCACATCTCCACTTTATCCTGCTCAGAACTGCAATTAATGCAGCTATATTCATAGTGTGGGGGTGTTAATATTACACTTAAATCCATTCTGCCGCCGGCACTTATTTTTTGTTGGACCTCCTGTTGCTAGTAGCAACTGCTACTGGCACGCCATCATAGTGGTTTCTGGAACTGACCAAGTAAATATTAATATGTACTTTTTATGTATCATTTATTGCAAGGTTTTTGTGATTGTTGATGTGTGATAAGTAGTTTTTCTGGATTACTCAGTATTGTTGTAATTTTTAGCGTTACTGCTAACCTGGCCATTTGCCATCTAAGGCTACTACATCACTAATATTGCATTTTTTAATAGACCTAACTGTTAAGTTACTGTTTGGCTAAATGTTGATGTTGCTTGTTACTGGTGAAAGTTAATTTCTTACTGAGACAAACTTAACTGAGTTAAACAGTTTACATGTTACTGTACAAATTCATTGTTACCTTTAACGTGTTGTTTTATCAAGTGGCTGCTTCATAACTGAGCTAGCTGCTGTTAGCTAGCTCAGTTAGTCATGGGCTAGTGGCCTTATTAGCTGACTGGAGTCTGCTGATCGTGGGAGTGATGACTGCTGTTTCTGTCGAGTTTGAATAAATGTGTTTTACGATGAGTTAACTTAACAGTTAAGCTCATCTTAGCTTAGTAAAACAGAGCGACTTGGCTTCACAAGGTGTGTGCTTGTATTCTTCTGTTTGATAGGTGTAAGGATAGCTCTGTCTTGACATTTTGTGGGTTCATTTTGTTTATTTTTGAGAGAGTTTCTGAAATGTTGGTTGGGCTGAGGCTATAGCTGGTTGTGACATAGTGTCAGAGCTGTTACCACTTAACATTCTTTTGATAATGTAAATTCATTTTTATTTATTTATTTTTAAACATTTTAAACTAAAATTCTGGCCATATCTGACACATTCTACTTTTACAATTACAATTAGTCATTGGCAGACGCTTTTATCCAGCGTGACGTACATATGAATTCACACTCCGATGTACATAGTACATAATTAGCTACAGCTGATAAAATCTGTCATTTCAGACGGCAAAATGAAATTAGCCTGTTTTTGTGTACTTTTGTCTACACTGAGTATCAAAAATTATCACTTCAGATTCCACTGTGCTCCCTAAAATCTTGCTGCAGTCTTCCCTATGTTTGACCCACTGTGACGTGTTATTCTAGCTTTTACCACCATGATTACAAACCATAGACAAAGGACGGAAATGGAAAAAGAAGAAACTTAATATTGGGCTGCATTGAAGAGCTTCTGTCTGAGTGATGGACAACCTAACTGTCGAGGGGAATCAGAGGAGCAATGGCAGGCTTGAGGGACACACAAGAGTACCACCACCTGAATTTGAGGGCTCTTAGGAGGACATATCTGTCCTTAATGGGAAGCAAAGAAAGAAAACTCCTATTTTTGCTCCCTGCTGAGTGAGTACAAACTGTATTGTACAATTGTACAACGTGTACTATTTAGGAAAGAAGACAGGTATTTGGTATGAGAGCTTTGTAGCCCACATGTATCCTTTGTTCTTTTCAAGTCAGGCTTTTTGCTTCAAGGATGATATTTCAGCTGTAGTTGCCAGTTTTATTTGTCAGATTAAAACAGACCTTCAGTGGAGGTTGTGGAAAGTAAACACACAATTAGCCTGATCAGCAACCAAAGTCATAAATACATGACAAGACAAGTTAAAGTCATGTCAAACTGCATTTACTTAACACATGTGAATTTCATATTGACAAAATCCAAATCAGTTGTCCCAACATACCCAACACTATTGAAAGTACATGAAAATGCTTGTAGGAAAGTCCCATTTTCAAACTGAGCTCATCTCAGAGAGCCCTACAGTAATGTCAGACAAATTTTTAAGATTATTTTTAAGGACAATTAAGTTTGAATCAGTCTCTGATCTTGAGATTGAATCAAGGCAAAGTTACCGGCTATAAAATCCAAACAATGAATTGAAAGATGTTAAATCACTCGTGAAGGGTCAGCTGATAATCCTCAGTGAGTTGCCTTCAGGAGCCACACCTTTCTTAAGCAGAACATGCAGCAGCGCTCAAACCTGGCCATGACAGAGTATCGCCCTTGATCCATTTTCACATTTCCATTAGCAGGTACAGCTATAAAGAAGCCCTTATATAAGTGTGAAACATTTTCAACAGAGGCTGCCTTAGAAACAATAATTGGTTCTGGAAACTCATATAAAGTCTGCTGGTTGCACAGATCTCTTTATATGACAATGACCTTGAAATCTGCAGTGGTTAAGCCTGATCTTATTCAAGCACCTCATCCTATGTGCCTAAATCTTTGCTTTTGCTTTCTTCAGATGAATGTCATCTTATGAGGGCAGCAAGGTGCAACAACGCCTGGAGGCCTGTAGTGTAGCTGTTCGCTACACTGTGCCGCTGTGCCACAGGGAGCTTCCTTGAAGTGTCAGGTGGTTGCCTGGATCTCAATGACTGTTTCCACAGCTGTTACAGCAGTAAAACCTTTGCTGTAGCTGCTGGCCAACAATATCACCTTCCCTGGAGCAGCAAAGGAGAGACAGGAGGTGGGTATCCTGCAGCCAAAGTTGTGATAGATGGCACTCTGATTCCTGTGTTGCTCAGTGAAAATTACCTCTACAAGCTGCCAGAGGATTTCACTATTATTACTCATGTTATTTACAGCCTCCATCATATGTTCTATACCCAGGGCCAGTTCCAAATTGGAGATGGCCAAATACACAAGAATAGTGGTTAACCTCCCCAACCTTATTTTCTCACAAATGCCAAGAGGAGAGGTACAAATAACGTGCAGGGTGGAGAGGGCAACTGGTGTTAATCTTTCTCAGCAAGCCCACGTACAGCTGAACACCACCACACGCTGTGCTGCTGAGGTTGTGACAGGATATCATCATGATGTCGCAATTCAAGCCAACATGATGTGTCAGGGGATGACTTGCTGATGCGTTTGTTCACTCACATGCAAACAAGTTGAATTACTGTTATGAATTACTATAGTTATTATATTATTGCTAGTCGTTTTGATGGGCCTAACTTTAAAAAGTTACGTCTTTTATTGAACAAATTAGACTGGCTTTAGTTTGAGCTTAACAATTGTGTTCTTGTATTTCCGTTATTGTTACAACCTTTACATTTTCTGAGATATTTCCCACCTATGAATCCTCTTGCATCATAAGTAATCCAAGGAGGAGACTCCCTCAGGAAGTATTAATTAAGTATTTTAAGTATTAATAATTTTTATTACCCATGATTATTTACATTTTGACGAATTGGCACCATCACAAGTATGCAGAATTAGTTATTATCAGTTCCTTTTTGCACCGTCTTCAGGAATGTACATGCAGCTGTCACTGCACTACTTTGAAACTGAAGAATACTTGAAAACGTGAGGTTTCTCGGGCAAGTTCTGGAGATGTAAGGATTGTGCTTCTTTTGTGATTCTAAGTGGATTTATGGATGTGGACATGAAAGATAATGACATGCCCACGATGTGTAGGCCATGCTGAATCTAAAAATACAGGCCATGAATAAGACACCAGATTGACAAGTTTTGACTGACAGATAAAATGAGCTGGAGTCATCTGTTGCTGAGTTAGACATTTATATTCAGTCCCTGTTTAAATAAAGGAGCTTGTGAATTTTTCTTAAGGATTTGAAAAATGTATTCAGTGGAAGTAGCCGTACTGCAGGAGAAGTTAGCGTATCAACCAAGGTAAGGAAATGCTTCTGTAGCCGAAATTTAACAAAGAATTGACAAAGTAAAATACATAGTCAGTACAGCTTCAAAAAAAAAAAAAACTCAAGTTAAAGCAATGAGATTTTGTCTGCGTGTATGTCCAGGGGGAATGACAGTCCTCAGGCAAATAAGAAATGTAGAAGACAGTGCCAAACGTGTCAAAGACTGTGTAGTCAGTCAGAAAACTTCAACAAAGGGAGAATACACATTGGGATTACAGCCACCTCTCCGAAAAGATCAGCAAGGTGCATTCAAAGGGAATCTGGAGTTCGATGTTTCTTCTGTGGCATCAGTTCTGCAGACTTCTGATTATTTCCTGTCTCTGTGTCAGAAACCTCCAGGGACAGCAAAGGGCTGGGAGCAAAACAGAGTGAACATGAAGCATAATGTGACAGAAAATGAATTGTCTCGGGTGGTTGGATTGGTCTTTTACTGAGGGACAGTGTCCCAATATTGTTTTTCCACAACACCAGTCTAATCCTAAATTCTGCAAACAGAAAACTGTCCTCAAAATCTTTGTGTTAGACATGTCATCATGGCGTGTTGAGCCACTTTGTGTAAATCAGCTCCGCTCTTTTTCAAATAATTAGTCAAAATAAGCTACAGTAAATTTGCTCAACGCAAATTTGAGCTGAATGTCTCGTAATCAGTTTGTGTGCAAGTAACTTCTTACACTGCCTTCAATACTGCCAATCGCAGATGTGCTGTTTTCTGCACTGATTCAACAGCAAGCGATAAGGAAGCTGGATCACATTATAGGAAAAGACAATACCACAGATTTCATTTTTGATCTGATGCTACAGTTCTCATACTAGCCAAGCTGATACCAATACTTTTAAAGTTTAAAGGAAGTGCTGAGTGAAGTTAAAGTGTTGAAAGAGGGGAAAAAAAGTGAAAAGTTGGAGTGCCCGAAAGAACTGGAAAACTGACAAATTTAGACTTTAGACTATTTATGGCTTTAAAAACAACAGCTGAAGATGCAATTGAATATTGTTTCTCTAATGACACGAATAATAATACGTGTGTTCACCAACTCTGTCTTATTAAGTTGTGTTCAGACAGAAAGAGAAGTGAGGATGTTTCTTTGCATTGAATTAGCTTTGTGTTCTGCCTGAACACACTGAGCCAAACATTTGTCACAGTATGTTGAATGAAATACCCTCAGTACTCCATGTAAAAGCTGAACTCATGGCATGAAAACTGAGAAAAATATTCTTCCTGTTATAACATTGCTACTATGATCAGAAGATTTAGCATTATTGAGTATTTTGAGGACAGTGCAGTGAGGGCAATGTTGAGCACCCAGCTAGGAGTCCACAACCGAATGCCAGCATTGAATAACAAGGCTGTGTGTGTCCTTCAGTTTGTTGTTGGTGATGGTGGTGTCCCCTGTGGCGTCTGTCAGCTTCTATGGGCTCATGCAGATCCTGTACATACTGTTCAGAGCTGTTCACCAGAAGCGTTTGAGGAATCTGACAGTGAAAGGTCTTTCCAGGAACACGGTCGTGCAGCATTGATGGCATCAAAGCCATTCATTAAAGTGGAGGCTTTCTCTGCTCTGACAGAGACGATGCCACAGAGGTAACACGAAACATGTGCCTGGAAATGGAAACTCGGCCTTCTCTCTGTCACTGTTTGATATCCTTTATCCCAAATCAGCACAGTGACCACAGCCTGCTGAGCCCAGAGGTTGTCAACTGAAACCTTGAGAAGCAAGTTAAAGGGGTGAAGGATTACCTGCAGCAGTACAGAGACACAAAGATACAAACGAGATATCAGAAAAGGCCTCAGAAGACACCTTTAGTGCCCTCACACATGCTGCCCTCATCACCTTAAAGCAAAAGCTTTCACACTCATAAAACACTGTGCAGAGAGAGAAATTGGAAGTGGATGCGGAGGATGTGAACCTGCAGGTCAGGCTGCTGTTAGGAAATTCCCCTCTGATGTCTCCTCGCTCTCTGAGATACTTTTTAACGCCTGCAGGGAAAATATCATAGATCTCCGTATAGTTCACTGTGACAGATGCTTCTGGTGAAAGTTTTTTTTTTTTTTGTTTAATGTATCATTCTGAATTTTATTAAAACTTTGATCCATGTCAGGAGAGAGGCTGTCAGTATGGGGATCTCCATCGAGGATAGTAGTCAGAAAGTCACCGTGTATACAGAGTCTGTGATCAGATGTGAGGAGAAAGCTTTAAGGTTCAAATGCTGATCGCCATCCTCAAACAATCATCCAAACTATCCCACCCATGCTCTACAAACATAAAAAATATCACAGAGAGACCACAAAAAGTGTAGCTGAAGCCCCCAAATCCGTAAACACACCATTAGTGGAACTGTAAGCAAATCATTTGTTGCGCTGTGGGTGTTCAGACAATCACCTGGAGTTTACAAGGCAACAGAAAAAGAATCATCTCCCCAGTCTGTCGCCGTATGAAGACGGCTTCTCAATTTCATAGAAATAACTACCATGGAACCCTGCGAACATAACATGCACCATGCAAAAGCTGAAAACATTTCACACTGGGAAGACACTACTGTTTTATGGTTGATGTTTTATGGGAAGGAGGCAGGAAGTTCATGACAGAAAAGGCTTATTTTTTGTTTGTTTGTGGATTTTTACTTATTTGTAAGTGTCTGAGATTTCACTTTGTTTTCTCACTTTCTCATATAACTTTCTATAATAAAGGAAGCGTGTCACCAAAGAGCAGAAAACTGAATAATTGAATTATCCAGATTGTGAATAAATGCAAATACAAGTACACAATTGGTACACAGTACAATTGTACAATACATTCATTCATATTAGAGATGAATATGAATACTTCCACATGCTTGTGTGGAATACGTATGCACACTTATAGAAATATTCTTCTAAATAGATAGAAATGTAAATGTGTTTCTATGTGTAATACACCTGCAGTTTGTAGGTTCAGTCCACAAAGTACATAAAAAGATGAGGAAGAAGGAATTGAGCTTATGTGTTCTCCACCATCTGCATTGTTCGCTAATGGTCACATTGTACAGTTTTAAGTTCAGTGTTGACATTTATTACAGGCATTTTTAATGAAGAAAATGTAAATTCAGAGGAGCCAGCTGTCCTGCTTTGTACTGAGGCACTGGGACCACAGGGAATGTACTGTACAAATAAATAGCCCGAGGCTTTAATACATACACTTGCTAATTAAACACTTGTGTTAAAATCACCTACAATGAGTTTCATTAATGTTTGTATCAATTAAAATGATTCTGTGCCTGAAGCGCTCATAAGGCGGGGTCACCTCAAAAGGATGTAAAATGTCAACTTTGAATGAATGAAATTAGCTGTTGTGAATAGCCCAGGGCCAGATTTTAGGCCTGAAAAGACAGAGCTCGAATCAATAAAAATGTGACCTTGATACCAACACCAGTGGGAGGCAAAGATTTCTGTTTGCATAATAACACTGGCAAAGTTACAAGAATACAATTAGTTTATAACCTGGTTACTGAAGTAGTGTTTTTTTTGGGGGGTGGGGGGGGGGGGGGGGGTCAGTCAGAGAAGGTTATGAAGGTTAAGTCTGTCACAGCATGCGAATATTTCATTCCTATCATCATTACTACATACTGCAGAGGGCCAGCACACTCTTGTTTAATGATAGATTTGCTTGATACCACTCTCATGTCTGAGCATTAAGTGCATGAAGTGCGGAGCTGGAGCTGAGAGACAATTAGCTTAGCTTAGCATAAAGAGAGGAAGTGCCACTATTTCTTGACAGAAAACAGCTTATCTGTACATCCTGCACTTTTATGCAGCCTCTCCGTCTGTGACGCAGGTCATCAATGAGCAGTCGGTTAGTCAGTGAGACGTTTTGATGGACAGTTTTTTGTGTAAACTTCACCAACTTCACTGTTCACTATTAGATTAACTTTTCTAATTTTTCATTTCTGTTTTTGTGTGAATTAAACAGATGAGATGCAAGGTGTCAATTAGTGAGCTTTACAGGTGCTGAGGGAATATTTTAAAAGTCTGGATAACACCAGGATAGCTGTTTCCTCCTGCTTCCAGCCTTTGGAACTAGAACTATAAAATAATAAGTGCAACTTAAATACAAAATCACTGGGGGACGTTTACTAATGCTGACACTTCTGACACTTACTGTATGTTAACATTTGTTTGTTCTGTTGCATTACGCCGGTTCCTTATGTAGAATAATAAATATCCAAAAAGTTGTGCTCTGCTTTTGTAACTTCACAAATTTGATCCAATCGATGTTGAACCATCTGCTTTCTTTGTGTAAACAGCTCGAGAACAGAAAAGCCTACCCAGATTTTACTCCATAACGGTGTTAAATACTACTGGCGGGGAGAGGGATCACCTCTTGGGACAAAACTAATAGTCATAATGGATTTAATTGCAAGTTTTAACAGAAAAAGAAGTGAAAGTCGGAAACTATAAAGAACAGATTGGTTTTCAGTAAAGCACAGGTTCCCAATTATCCCTTCAAAGTGTACTTACACTCAGACACTCTGAAAGGAAAAAGGCTGTGATTCTCCAGTATAAATGCCTTAGAGACTATAATGCTGTACGCTAAGTAAATATATTTGAAATATATTTTTTATAGTGGCTTACTGTGTCCCCACTGGTGGTTTGTTGCCTCCAAGCAATCTCCTTATATCCATCTGTACTGTCATGTAGAGATGTATGGCTGAGCTATTTGTGTCCCATCCTGTCAAAACAATCTGGAACGCCCATCGCACATCTCCTGGGCTTTCTATGACCGTGCTTTTAGTTTTTAAGCTGAATTTACTCTGTGTGTGTGTGTGTGGAATGAAAGGGAGAGAGAATGGGAATCAAAGAGATCCAACAGTCCTTTTTCTGATAATAGACCACAGCAAACCAAGGTTACTATCCAGTGTCTCACGCGTGCACTAACATAATTCACAATTTCACTTTCTATGTTGCCTTGGGCTGATCAAAGCTCCTCTCTGCTGTGGAAGAGTTCCCAAGGTCCACGCATAAATAATACTACACACACACACACACACACACACACACACACACACACACACACACACACACACACACACACACATCCACGCACCCTCTGATTCACAATAATTTCAGCTATAATTAAAACCCACGTCTATTTCCCGAGCACAATCTGAAAACTTTCTGAAAACACGACTTGCTGCAGAGTTTCATAAACCAGAGGTCACTACTCAAAATAGGTCAAAAACATGTTTTTTTTTTTTTTTTGCTCAGAAAAAGTCTTAAAATGTTCCCTGGGTTGGAACAAGCTGAGGAATCACTTGAGCTTTTACGCTTCCATTTCATAGCTCTAAAAATTCTCCTTGTAAATCCTCTTACTTGGGTGATCAGTGATGCTCACGACATCCCAGTCATTAACTTGACACTGTATTTTAGATTTTTTGGGTAAACCCATTTGCTGCCATGTCTACTGCAGTTAGTGATGCTCTACACTCTCTCTAAGCGACTTTTACACATTAGCCGAAAATAGCAACTTTAGAAAGAAGCCTCTGTGCTTTGATTCCGAGGAAAACTGGTCTCTATCTGTTCAAATCTCTCTGCAGCTATCGTCACTTTGGACACTCATCTGGCCTGTTCTTCCTCAGTCATCTCTCCAGTGTTGACTCTTCAGAATCCGTCTGTTGCACATTCTCCGAAACATTTATTAAAACCATTGACCACAAAAACTCTAACAGACTTAAGTGACCTTAAATGTAATTTTCATGTGAACGAAAGGCCCAAATGCAGAGGAAATCAATAGAAAATATCCATATTTATGTGGTCATGGCTTCAGTTTCAGGGTCCTGGTATCGAGCATGCTGGCTCTCTGTCACACTGTCAAGGTTTATTGAATCCTTGAATAGAAGAGAGCCATCAGTAATGCGATTAGTAACACTCGTGCTGTTTCTGCAGTAACAATTCAAAATGTCTGCTGTGAAAAGGGCCAATGAAGCTCAGTCTAGGAGGTCTAATGAACCAAAAGAATTAAAATCACCTGTGTACATATGCCTTGAATTTGCCGTGCCTTTAATCTGCCTGCATTGACTGACATATTAGGATGGTGAAAAAGCAATAATAAGTAAGTGAAAAGCTGGGTCTGGATTAAGTGGCACAATTGCCAATTTGCATTACCTTAAAATGTTTTTCTGTGTGTCATGGTGTTTACAGTACTAATCCACCAGCCATAAAATAGACAAACGCTTCACGCTAAAATGAGCAGAGCTGCCATTAACAGAATGCAAAATGAGACTCTTGACAGGAAGAAATTCAAATAATTTCCAGATAATGCAAAGTCCCTATTTGGGTTTGAACTTCCTCAGTGTTTTATGTCATTGCCTGTAGACTGCGAGAGGGGCGGCACTGAGAGGAAGACGGGCGAGTCAGAGTTTGGAATTTATGATCAGGGTCGTCTCTGTTAGAAAGTATCCCTGTGTGACCGCAACTGTAAGCTTAAGCTGGAGGACAGACTACATGCTGAAATGTTGATATACAGCCTGGCTGACATGAAACACAGGTTCACATCCAGCCCTGCAGGCTGAGGTTTGATCACTACAGCTCCACATATTGTGTTTGTTTACAAGGGATTTTTAAGTCTGCTCTGTGAACGCTTCACTTTACTATATTTTACATGATAGCTCCCTGTAGGTAATTGCCACTTTCTGTCTTTGCGTCTCCCTTTATTGCTTACTTGCTGTCTGCCTTGTTTGCTTTCTTGTTATGTGATCTGGTCAGTGAGTGAAGTGACGGCCGTTCAAGGTTCAGACATCAGACGCGAAGCATTGGATGAATGTTGAAAGATGCTCTCGCTCCCATCCTTTTCAAAGGGGACCTCTTCCTCTGCTCAGGCGTCCTGCTGAGCCCCCTCCCTGGGCAAAGGAAAGCTCAGGGCCAGCCTCTCTCTCTCTCTCAGCTTCTCCGCCGTCTTTCATCATCCCTTCTCTCTGTTTTCTGTCTTCTTTCTTTTAAAGCAACCATTCTCTTGTTTAAACAACATCAGAGAAAAGAGACAGTGTGCAAACGAAGTCCTTGCTAGTGACAGATTTGACCTTGTGTTTTATTTTGAGATGTATTTATTTTGACGCTTGTCAACCTCAGAGGCACGCTGAGCAGAGTCAGGCGTCCCTTTCCTCAGACTGTGCTGTAACAAATTGCCACCATGATGCATTAATGGCATTTGCTGCAGAGGCAGCTTGTATAAGGCAGAGGTGTTTATTGCTTTTGGACTTTGACTTTTGGAGTGTGCACCACAAATTGTGCATCAAGGGGCACAATGCATGGGAAACCTTCCTGAAGTCGGTCATACATCTCAGGTGCTGAAATGTATAGTCTCTCCACCTTTTGACTGACATAAACCCTAAAAGCTTCTCTTTCCCTGCATTTCTTATATTCTCCAGTAAATATCTTCAAAGAAACTACTGTCTTAGTATTTGGTGCATTGAACATGGATTTGATCATTTTTTAGATCACTGTCTAGGGGTTATTTTGAGTTATTTAAGTGCCTTTGAAGTCTAGCCATTTACAGTATTTCCTTCATTTTCAGACATATACTGAAATGTTCCCGCTGTAATGGTGCTGAAAAAAGTCGCTATATGTAACTTTGACATCTAAAAAACAATTTTCCAAAAATGTTTTGTCTGGTTTCAACATAGACAGCTTTTCACCTGCAAATGATCTAATAAAAGGCTTTTTGGGCCCTGTAAACAAGTGGGGACGGTGTATTACCTGATACAACGTTACAGAATGTAACTGCCTTTTGTTTACAGTCTCTGTTTTCTGTCCTTTTGGAAATTAACGGGAGCCATCGAGCCCGACAGCTTTGGCTAAGAGGATTCAAAAATATTTATCTAGAAACAACCAAACTGTTTTATCCACCTATAATTATACTGTGTGCCTCTCAAAAATGATTGTTTCCTGAATAAATAACAAGCTGGGTGAGTGAAAGCCGCCATCAGTATTACCAGGGACTTTTTTTTTAATGAATTTTCCAAACACCTATAAAACAAATAGCAACCAGTGCAAATTTGAGAGACGACAGCTTTACTTACTTACACATTCATGCAGTGTGTAGCCTACATTTCTTCTGCATCGACTAAATATGCATTGAATGTGCCGTTAATGCAAAGGGATAGTATTCCTGCTGGCTCAAACAGCGATGCACAACAACACAGCCACCAGTGGCCCAGTGTGCAATCGCTGAATTTGAGCTACATTAGTAGAACGACCAAACTCTAAGTTGAAAAGGTGTTTGCCTGTTTTTCACACATTAATATCTGCCTCAAATGCGTGACTCTTTTTACTGCAAGACAGACCAGTTAAAGGTAGTTAAAAGTAGATTAACTAGATTTAGTTTAGTTTAGTTTTTAGGCACTTGAAACGTTATCACTGAAGAACCCCACCTGAAGGTCATTTTATTTAACTTTAGCACTGCATGGACCTTATAGTGCCATAACTACCACTGTTGAAAAACCTCTTTTTAAATCAGCCTCCTCTCTTTGCACCATTTCTCTCTCTCTCACTCTTTCTCTACCTCATTACGGCAGCTCCCTGGGGGGGTCCTTATCAGTTTTAGCTGGCCTCACCTACGCCGGTACTGAAAGAGGTTGGAGGGAAAGAGGACAGACATGGAGATGGAGGGCATGATGCAAGAAGCATTGGAAAGAGTGCAGAGAAGAGAGGCATGGCTGAAGGAGAAACATGCTTACAGAGGAGATAACAGTGGAGAGTTGCTGTGGGGAGAACAAAGATGGAAGAAATGCATGCAAATTGCTCTGAAGGTGTTATCTGCATGGCTTATTGTTACGCACCGCTTTGAGTCCACCTTGTTATTTAATGCTGAAGGAAATGAAGAAAGAAAGAGGATGGGTGGGTGGAGGGGGGGCTTTCTCTCCCTCTCTCCCTCTCTCACCTGGGGCATCTCTCATTGATTTGCTGCTCTTTCTGAGCGGCTCTTTTATTTACACACAACTTTATTTATTCAGGCTCACGTCGGCACTCAGAACAAGTCAGCCAATTACCCATGCATTATTGACAAGGACGCTCTCGTGACTCCCATCTCCACTTCTCCTCCTCTTCATTTCCTCCTTCTCTCTGTCCTCTCCCCTCTCCTCCCATTACATCATCTTTCTTGTCTTTCTCTTTCTATCCACCCCTCTTTCCTCTTTTAATTTCCCCATATCTCATCACCGCCTCCTCCTCTTTTAATTTCCTTCCTTCCTTCCTGCATCTCTCCTGCATTTCTTTTCCTCATGATGTCCCCCTGCTACTGTAGGTCTGGAGGTATTTAACTACAGAACAAAGGTGAACCTCAATCTTACTGTGTTGGAGATAAACAGTGACACACACACACACACACACACACACACACACACACACACACACACACACACACACATACTCGTATTTGTCCCTTTTTGGGGCCCCACGTTTTTTACCCAATTGTGGGGCCCACCCTTTCCAATGGTCCTAGACCTCTGTAAAAAATCAGGCAAGCTTAAAAAAAAATAACATAATTTTCAGTCACTTTAGATTAGCCATATTCTAAAGTTTTTTTTCTACGCTAGTTTTTTTGGTCACTTATGGGACACGTTTCTAGCATTTGTTACTTGTGGGATCCACTTCCACACACACAGAGATATGTCAAGTCTTTCTACCTTAGCAGGGACCAAAAACTAGATGGAGAGAAATGGAAAGCT
>JBBMOE010000081.1:704498-790832 GCA_037975065.1 Chaetodon trifasciatus
GGGGGAGAGCTAATTAGAGTCGCACATATTGTAGCAGCTATACACACAAACAAACAAAAAACGAACAAACAAACAGTGCGTGTCAGCAGGACTGTTGTAACAAAGGTTTGGTGGGCAAATTGGACCACTGAGAAGTCAGGGACACACAAAAGAGAGAGGAAGGAAAAAAAAGAGTTTGAAAGCTGACTTTGTATGTTTACAGTGTGTGTGTGTGTGTGTGTGTGTGTGTGTGTGTGTGTGTGTGGATGTGAGTATCCAGTGATTTTTTTAAAGGACACCATGTTCCTCAGAGAGATGTAATGAGTGTGTGCGCCTGTGCGTTTACTCTATGTGTACGCAGGCCACCATGACCACACGTCCACGCGTTTGTCAATCTAAGCTGAGGAATGGCAGGTTCTGACAAACACGCTTCCTGCCAGTTATTTATTTATCTATTATCTTCGCTGGCTCAGTAATTATTCAGCTGTGTACATCAATCTGTTCCTGAACTGATTAATTATTGTTTAAACAGCATAAATAATATGCTTGGATGTGGTTCTAATTCAAATTTCTTAACAGCTGACAGACTAAATAGGACTGATAATAAGCTCATTAATGCTGCTTTGTAGATACAGTCGCCCACACAGACACAAACAGAAGTAAGATGGAGACATGCACCACTGTAGACAAAGCAGACACAGATTTAAGTACATTTACTCCAGCACTGTACTTACGCATTTTCAGGTACTTTGCTCCGAAAACTGTGAAAAATGTCCATCAAAGTTCACAATTTCAAACCCAAAGATGTTAATTTAGTATCACATGAGACCAAAAAAATCAGCATCCTCACTATCGAGAAGCTGGAAGCAGCAAATGTTTTGTGCTTGAATGATTCAAAAGATTTATCGAAGAGCAGCATTGTTGGCAGTCGATTATCTGTCCGTTGACTAATAGCTTTAATCACACACACACACACACACACACACACACACACACACACACACACACACACACACAGNCACACACACACACACACACACACACACACACACACACACACACACACATATGGTATATGACACAAAGGTCATCATTTAATAGTTAATCAAAGAGCTGTATATTGATTATGCAGATGGCCTTCACTACATTTGTGATTAATCTAATCTGTCTTGAAAAAACAAACAAACAAGAAATAAACTGAGTTACAAACAAACTTTTCACATCAAATACCGAACTGAAAAGACTTTTGGAAGGTTTTAACATTGAACTGACTCCTCCTGATGGCAGTTTGTCTCTGAAGAACTGAGCATTTTGCGTAGATGTGAAATAAAGAATCATCAAATGTGCCTATAAATAAAAAAACAGTGTGAAAGTATTGTGTGGAGGGAGCACAGCCAACCTGCCTGAGATGCTACCCGATTTGTCATCACTCTCATAAAAAACAGAATCGCTGGATCTTTTCTCACATCTATTAACAGCATTCACAGTTCAACACGTCAAAATAACTGCAGCAGAATGAAGAGTTACACCGAGTTCCCCGGTAGTCATACATATGACAGAGGACATAATTCTTAGTTAAATCAACATTAAATAACACATAAAGGGGAGGTTAAGGGTGGTGGAGCGAGGCAGAGTGTAACCAGCTCTCAGACTTCAAAGCTTTGTCCAATGTTGTTCTGCTGATGTGGCCGTCAGATCAGAAACTGTTTCCATATATCTAGAGGTCATACACAACTTATTTTGTCATTTCATGTGTTGCTGGAGAATGACGCTGTCTTCGACCATCACCAAAACAAGTTTTCATTCTTGCATGGAGGACAGATATCAAATATTGCAGTGAGGAATGAACAAGAAGGAGCAGTCGCAGTGGGCTGGTGGATGAGGAGCTGCAGGCAACAGGTTGCACACTTGAAACACCTCAGCAAGGCAACTCCAATCACCAAACCCTGCTGACAGCAATATTTGGCTTTCCTAGTGATTTCCCCTGTTTCCCAGAATGCCACTGGGTAGCCTCCAGAATAATGGACATTCACTTTTTGCACTTAGCAGCAACTGCAGTACCTGTGAACATGACCAGAGTCAGGACAACCTAATACTGGGCATTACTGCAGATATCGGACATTGTTTTCCATTTTAAAAAATACTGAGTGTCCGTAATCTGAAATCTGATTCCCTCCCCTCTGTCACTTGCTGCCTCACTTCTTATCGACAGCTTCAACCAGAGCCGACTGTTGACTCCATGTTTAAAAGATCAAATGATTCTGCCTGTGGTTGGACGGATTGATTGAAATCCAGATGAATGTGAATGGTGGGAGGATTGTCAGAGATGGGTGTAGTGAAAAGAGGAGAAGAAACACTCCAACCTGAAAAGAACAAAAGGAACTGAATGAAGGTGACGTGTTACATAAAAACCACCTTAACACTTGGATCCGTTCTAATTTTGTTTTTTATTTCATGATTTGTTTTTCCATCATAAAGCCCAGAGGACTCTTTAAAAATCCAGTCGAGAGTTCTAAAGGCGTATTTATTGAAAAATAATCTTGTACCCTTTATCTTTGTCCCGTCCTCCTCCTCCTCCTCCTCCTTTCTTTTTCATGACCAGAGATGATTGCATTGACCGATGTTGCCTCAGACTTGGGGTTCAGTCTGATAAATGACTCTGCCCATCACTGGAGGAGGGGAGAAAAAGCGAGGGAGATAACCTGGTTGTCCATCATCCTTTGTCCAAGTGCAGAGAGGAGATTGGATATTGACCCGAGGTTGCCTTCTCCAAGCCAAGATATTTGAAGTCTCTGTCATGGAATGACACTAGAGTCCCAATACTGACTTTCTCTGCAATCACACACTTCTTAAAGTGTATATTTTCCAACTTAAACCCATTATTTTTGGTGAGGCACAGTTCCAAAAATGAAATGTTGTGTACCACATCACCGGTGAACATCTTGCAGAAACTATTATCCTGTGGTTGGAGGGTTAATGTGAAATTTTGTCAGAAATAAGGCCTTTGCCCCTGGTTGTAATGACACCTGGTATCATTGGAGCCCTGCTCTAAGAAGTCTTACTGCTTTTTATCTCCAGGTACAGTCTAAAAGCTGTTACAACAATTACAATCAACCAGACATTTCATGCCTACTTCCAGCACTTCAAATCCATGCATGTTCCTCATCATCCTACATACCTCTGTGCACCATCAGGTCATTTTGCCGCAGCTCTATACCCGTGGCTTCCCTTCCCCACCCTCAATCTGTGTCCAATTCTTCTGCATCTGTCCTTCACGTGTCCTATCATTATAGACAGTCTCTGCACAGCGCCACCTGGCCACGGCGGAAGTCCCTGCAGGGGCAAAGGCGTCTGTATTTGGGGGAGTGTCCTGCACAGCTGAAGAGGAGCGGCTCCCGCTGGAGGCCGCACTCCTGCCGCACCACCGAGAAGGCTGGGAGGATGTGGTTGATCTCGGAGTCCACCACCTCGCACTGCACCTCCAACCTGAGGGGAAACAGAGGAGCAGAGGTCTGTATACACCCTGAAAAGCAGTTCACTGGGTTTAATCACAGGGAGACTCTCTTGAGAGGATAAGAAACTTAAAAAATACAAGTAATCAAAGTTATTTTATTTCTAACAAGTAACAGGAAAGTGGAATTGGAATAACCTCAAAATAAATGGAAAGTAGGGACAGATTCAGATTCCAATTTAAAAAGAGAATGATGAAATGTTTGGAGGAAAGACTCAAACAGCAGCAGGCTCTCTTGTGTCAGAGCTCCAGAAAAGGAAGCGTCTAAAAGTTAACTTTCTCGTTCACCTTGAACTGCTGCAGTAAACTGAATAAGCTGGTGAGAATCAGCCTCACCTGTCCTCAGTGTAGGAGCCATTTTTGTGTTTTGTTGTAAAAAACTGCAAAGCGTTGCATTTTGAGTTAAGCTGACGTCATCGACGCACGTCTCATTAAGGAAAGTAGGCACAGGTGCGGAGCAGAAATAGTTTTCAACCGCTCGCCCGACACGTGCATGAGTTTAATGCGTTTAATCCTTGTTTTTTGTCGTTTTGACGTTTTTGAACGAGTTACTTTGCATTTTGAGCAGCGCCATTTTTGATATATGCATGTGAAGTTTATTTGTCTCATTGTTTATACGAACGCACACTTGCACACATTCACTCGTACATACATTCATTCACTCGACCTGCTGCAAACCAACCCGGACCTTCAACCAACAATTCATCCCCTGTAAGTAACCCAAGAAAATGTTTGAAAGCACATTAGAACGCGTCTGAGACTGTGCCTAGGCGTACTGTTTAAAAGCCTACACACTCAGGGTTAACTCATATTAGAGAGGTTTACCAGCCAGGCAGTGAAACCACCTGGAGCCTTTAAGATACAGAGCTGTTGTTATTCTTTGAGGGGATCTGGATTTTTGTGTTGATAGATGAACCAAATATCCTCCAAAATTGTTTGTTTGTTTTCAACTTGTCTCTGTATTCCATTTAGACATGACTGACAGTGTTGTGACAGACGACAGATGGTCTAGCTGAGAGAGAGAGAGCGCGCTCGTAAGTGGGGAAAATTTGTGATGAAACGTCAAACTATCGCAGTCATAATCATCCTGATTTTTGTGGGAATGAAAAAAGTCCAAACACTGTGACTGAGGAATGTTACTGTATCAGAAAGTATGAAGACATGATGGATTTAATGGGTGAAATTGACCCTTCATGTCTCAGGAATATCTCTCTGGGTAAACTGAAGGACTGGTGCACGTGCTTGCTGGGACTAAAGTTTCCAGGTTTGGTTGACAGACAGCAAGTTTTGTACTTATGCAGCTTTCAGCCAGGTATGCCCACTTAACTCAGACAGACATTACTCCTGCCTGACTTACCCGTGCAGGGCCTCTTTGTTGTTGATGTAGCGGAAGTGAGCAGGCTCACAGATGAAACCAGCTGAATGGCACGCCTCCACACAGGACTGGCCCTCTTGAGATACAAGCAACCGGAGGGAGCTGAGAGGAGGCCAGGCAGGGGGAGCCGTCACATTGGACGCCAAGCCAAGGGCTGTGGAATTGGGCAGGGGCACAAACAGAGGGCCTGTAATCCTGCTCCCACCAGCAGACCCCTGTCTGGAGAGGTTGGCTGGGATGAAGGGAGGCTCTGGGGCACAAAAGTCCTGGAGGTGGAAGATATGGTGGTATTAGTTTGGCAGTCATATAATTGTGGTGGACTGTTGGACAATGTGTCTTTTACTGTGTTTATAGGCAGAACAGAGCTGCAGCTCACTAACAGGTATATTAAAAGAGAGGTTCACCTGTCTGTCTTAAAACATTACTCTCATGCCCGTATGGATGCTGAAATAGTTTCTTCTTGCTGTAATCATTCCTCTTGTTCATGCATCCCTTCCTACCAGGAATTCAATCCAAGTGATGGTAGGCAAAATCCACAGTCATCGGTTTGTGCAACATATATATCATCGAGTCTATCTGAAGCTACTATGAGGCTTCACAGTCTGAGTTAGTCGAATCAAGCAGAGATCTTTCAAAGTTATAGTCTTTTTAGCACCAAATCCTCTTATTGGGTTCCTTACTGTATACCCTCAGATCAACTGTAGTGATTGGCTGAAACTGAAGGAACATTAAAATACAGTTTTATATCTATGTTTATATCTCTTTGTGGACAGTATGAATAGGGAGCAGCAGAACAAGTAGAAACTATTTCAGTGTTCATATGAGCACTTGACTATTGTTTTAAGATACATTTGAGAAAATGTGAACCTCTCCTTTAACAGCAACTGTTCTCTCTCTGTGTCTCCACCTCCACAGCTGCTGGCTACTACTAGCAGCTTGTATCATGCTGCAGAATGCTGCTACCCACCTACTCTAATTCATTCAAAATAGAGCAGGCTGTCACTTCAAACTGAGGAAATAATATTTAATTAATATTGCAAGTTAAGCTAACTGATATCAAGTGTGTTGTATGTTACCCGAAGACAGTTTCTGGTAGTTAATACATTTGTTCGCTGCTGGTGTGGGGGTGTAATTTATCTCTACATCACATCTAAAAGCATCACAAGGCAAGTTGTTTTGTATAACATCTTTCAATAACAACCTCCTATTTATTGCACATGCAGCAGTGTTAGCATTAAAAGAAGGTGCTCATTTAGCCTTAACTGCTACAGCAGGCCAGTGTGTCTTTAGTACAGTACAACACAGAAACACTAAAGAAAGCACAAACGTTGACCAACTGTACGCACTGGTCTCTATGTTAGATCTCCTGTTAGTCTTTCGACAGTATAAATGCTGTAGTGGAGGTTTCTGTGTCCACGCCAGCTGACAGTCAGGAGCAGTCAAAAGCTGTTGAGAAACCCTCAGCAGTTTGTCTGACAGCTAGCGTGGGATTATTAAAAAAAACCTATCCTTCATCCCAGTCCATCACCATCATGCCCACACTTCTGCTCTTCCTCCTTACTCATCCTTCCTCATTAGTGTCAGTAGACCTTCTGCTTTAGAGCCGGAGGGCAGATATGTGGTTCGTAATGAGAGTTAGCATGTAGATTAATCATGAGTCTACATACGCGGGGCACAGAGACACTGACGCACACACACACAAGCAGAGATACACAATGTTCTAGGTGTTGAATGCACATGCACACAACGATGAAATATTGAGCAGAGCGGGGAGTTTGCGAGCTGGTTTGAGAGAGAAGGAAGGGGAGCGACTGAGAATCTCTGCAGGTGTGTGTTCTGTGCAGCGCTCTGTGTTTGTCTTCACATGGACCTCACCTGATGCTGGATGTAGGAATGGACTCTCTCCAGCATCCCCTCACAGGTGTACTCATAAGGCAGATATGGCTCAACCTGAAACACAAACATTTCTCAGCCCCATGTTATTTCCATGTTATTTTGCACGTTAAACTTTACTTTTTTTTGCTGTCACCTCATTGTTCACACTAATTGCAGTAAATTGTCTCTGCTCCTTGTTAATTTCAACAGATAGATGTTTCTATTGTCACATTTCTGCGAGGCCTAATCACAGTGTGTCACTGCTTGGAAACTCATTAGGCTTTATTTGCATACCAATAGATCATCCCTTGCTGTGATGTGCCGGTTTTATAACTAAAGCACACTTTTGATTGGACTAATTAGCGATGAGCTGGATTCACTATATATGTATTCTTTTGTGTTTCTGGCTGATACCAACATGTTCAACGCAGGCTAACAGACTGTGTGACACAAACTGGATGAATGTAAAGCAGCTGCAACTGCAACAGCAGGATTAATACAAATTGAATTAGAGGATTTTAAAAACTGTTTTTTTTTTTTTTTTTTTTTTTGATTTATCCTCACTGGAAATCAGCCAGATAATCAGATATAAAAATGTAAAAGCTTCATGACTGACTTAGAATACTTTGTCACCAAAGTGTAACATATGAAACGACTTCTCCGTGTTTAAAGGCTAACACCACACATCAGAGAGATCGAAGCAGCTTGTCTTTACACCCTAATTCAAAAGATCTGCCTTTGTCAATGATACTCGACTCACTAAATTGCATTTCTGATCTGAAATCAAAGCGCTCTAATGCTAAACCATGTGTGAAATCAGACTTAGCCCATTTCAAGTGAAAACCACTGAGAAGCAAGTACGCAGGGATGATGCAATTTAGAAAGTTCTGATTAAAGCCTTATGCTAATCGACTCTGTCAGCTGGAGCACAAAGTAAACACGTGGACAAAAGAGCTTCCTGCAACAAAAATCTACTGTATATAAGATACCTCCTCCTATTCTTTCTGTCACTTCTCTTATTTAGCTTTACTTAACCAGGCAGGGTGACTCAGAGCATAGTCTCATTTATAGGAGCCACCTCTGGGCTAAAAAGATTATATTGTTTTGCGAATAAAGATGGTTGACAAAGTTTAAGCCACAAACCAAAAATTTAGCACTTTTCTCACAATCAAAATGAAATAAGCTTCATCTTCTATTATACGAGAGCAAATACCAATTCAATCAACCGCAGCAGGGAAAACTGCACCATTTTGCCACAGATCGTGCAAAGGTCTTCTAATGCAAACAACAACAGGTCGGACGGATGGAGGGAGAAAGACTGAAGGACAGAGACTGAATAATACAGAGACAGAAGAGAGGGACAGGGAACGACAAAACCATGGATGAGAAATAAAAAAAGAAAGAGAGAAACAAAGAACGAGAGGAAGAAAGAGATGAAGAAAGGATTTATTGGAACATGAGGATTTGTTACCCAGCCAGAGATTGCTTTGTCCTGCATGACTGAACATGAGCCTCTACTACAAACACGCCCACACACACACACACACACACACACACACACACACACACACACACACACACACACACACACACACACACACACACACAGTGTGTACGTTTGAGTGTGTGACTGGAAGTTGATAGCATTAATGTGCAGGTAAGGCTCTGTGTGTTGTGCAATTCCGGTGTCTCTCCAATAGTGTTTATGTGTTTTTGTTTGAAAAGATGCAAAAGAAGAATATTATCTGACTGTGTGTGTGTGTGTGTGTGTGTGTGTGTGTGTTTGCTGGGACATTGTGCCTCCAGTGAAGGGTGAAGGGGTCCATCAGCTCTCTCTCAGTGGTCTGACTTTGCAGACAGAGACACAGTAGTCAGCCAGTGCTGTTGAACTGTAGCTTGTCTGACAACACAGACAAGATGCAGAGAGCAGACGCGCGCGCACACATACACATATACACACACTACAGATATCACCTTCCCTCTAATCTCCATGCACACTACTTTCTAATCTGCTAAAGGCACAAACTATTACAGAGTGTTTAAAGGATCATGCAGACAGCTGTCTTCCTGCTGCACATGATCCCTCAGTGCCCTTCATGCCGTTGAGGTTAACGCTTTGTTGGAGCATTACTGTGGCTGACTCCCTCTATGATATACAATATGGAATTAGCTAGATGGCTGAAATGGAAAGAAATGATGCCAAAGCCATGTCTTGACTCGAGCTGACATTTGCAAACAGTATCATAGGCTATGAGCATGATTTCTTCAGCAGTGAGTATCACTTTGTCAGATCTAAAAATAACTACTGAACAATCAAGTTGCAACAGACCCATATTATTTTTATGCTTGTAATGACAAAGACTATATTTTTCTCCAATTTCCGTGAGTGGGTTGATAATTAAAGCTGCATGCAGAATAGAGGTCCACCGCTCAATCTCTCAAACTCACCATTCCATGCACTTGATGCAACTGTAATCTTAACATTTTAAACATTACTTAGTTTGAGATACAGACAGCTTGTGCTGTGGTGATTTTAGAGTGCAAGTTTTGCCCGGTTGGCACATCAGTCTTCCTTTTTAATGAGAACAGACTATGCAGACATTTAGTCGATCTGGGCCTCACTCTCCCTTTCAATCTGCCTGTTTCTCCGTCTGTACGTTCATCTCTCTATTCTTTTCCCATTTTCTCCCCCTTTGTCGTTCTTTCCAGAATGATTTAATATCCTTGGTTGACTCCTTAATTAACCTCTCTCCCACTCTTGGCATCCTCATACTCTCTATCAGCCCACATTCCCTGCATGGAAAAGTTCAGCACTTTGTAATATCAGATGGCTACCTACATGCTGGCAAAGCTGCACTGTGGATAAAGCTAATGTGCTGTTGTATCAAAGTTTAAAAACCCTTTATCTCAACACGTCACACATTCAGATGTTGATGACTGATTTGACTGCAGGAGAAGTTGAATGGATAGTGAAGGCTTTTCTTTTTCAATTTAATGTCACAGCCTGACAGCTTAGCTGCATCAGAGGGAATTATAAGTACTGTTACACAATGTACAATCTCTCTTCTGTCCTTTGTGATTTACAGTGTGTATGAGTACCTTGGTCCTCACGATTTCCCTGATGGCAGAGTCAAACTCCAGGGAGTTGTTGTAATCCACCGTCATGACGTGAGGTCTGCCGATGTACTGCTCTGCATACGGGTGCTGAGAGGACACCTTCAGAAAACACATGCAAGGCATACATTAAGAGTTCTATATGTCTAAAATGTCTTTAATGGCCCTAAAAGGTTCTTGTAGGGAGTTAGATCATCTTGCTAATTCGTAGCTTTTCCTTACAATGATGGCTATTTGATTGGATTAAATGCATATCATCAGTTATCATTTTATATGTTGAAAAATACAAATATTTTATGACAAAACATGGAAAATGTCTCTAGTGCTATGCATTTAGAGCAGAGCTGCTAGCATATCAACTACTTGTAGTGTTTCAAGGATGTTCCTCTGAGGGCTATAAAGAACTTCCTGGGCCAGAAGAATGGACCGCAAGACTTACATATGCAATCATTAGTAACAACATATCTCGGTGTTCTAGGAACACTTTGTTCTCGCCTCTTATCAAGCGCTAACGTGTTGTCTGTGCCTACAGTTTGTGCCAGTTCTTTTAAAGGGTGAATGAATAAAGTTACTTGGCAGCACAGCTGGAAGTGCGGGGCCAAAATATTCTCATCAGTGACTGATGGTGGGGAGTAATGAGCAATAATGAGCATACCTCTCTCGACGTGGGTTTGCCTCTGAAGAACTCGTGATTGAGTGAGCTGTGAGGTGGGTGGAACTTGGGCTGCAGGAAGATGCAGCCATTGGCTATTGCCTCCAGGGGGGCTGGGCCTTCATAGGGGAAACCAAAGCCAATGAAGAGCTAGAAAAATAATCAGGAATGTTATTTTTGTAATTATGGTAATTAACTTCAACATGTCTTTAGATGAGTTACTGTAATTTGTTGTGTGTGTTTCTGGAGAAGTAGGTAGTGTAAGAAGAGAAAGACAGAATAGAAGCTGCAGATGAAGAGTGTGTGTACATTCAGAATGACACCAGCAGTGAGAATTCAGCGGATGAAGGATGTGTGTAGGTGATATTTTCTTGCCTTGGCCTTCCGCAGCAGTTGCTGCAGCTCATGCTGGGGCAGCAGGCCATGGTTCTTCACAAAGGCCGGGACTTCCGGAGGTCTCTGGGTCTCATAATACACTGTGCCGTGGACCTCCATGTACCTGTGGAGAATCTGCAGGAAACCCTCCTTACCCTGCTGGGAGAGGAGGGGAAAAAGATGGGTTGGTGAGATTGAGGGCAAAGGGCGAAGCGAGGAGGGAGTCTGTCAGAAAAGAACAGCATAGAGAAGAGTATGATTAAAGAATGCCATGTTGTGCTTGTTTTGTCTCTTTGTGTGAGCTGTCTGCTTTCTGTGTGTGTAGACACCACCCTTTTGGTGTCAGTATGTTTGCACAGCACAGCGCTAAAAGAAGAAAAACAAGATTTTTTGATCATTAAACTCTTTCAGCAGGTAGGTACCCCTAGCAAAACAATTGTGCTGGTGAGTGTGAGAGATGCGATTAAGTCAAGTCAAACGGATTTATTTAGCAGATTTCACAGAACATGAAGACATGAAGAAAATTTAAAACCCATATAAAGGAAAAGTTTCATAAAAATGATCATCCTTTAGAGATTAGAGATTAGATTTATCTGTTCTTCTGCAAGCAAAATTGTTCCCACCTTCCGTACAACCTCAGTACACAAATACATAAAACCAAACGGAATACATCAAACTTGACAACTACATACATGAATCCCATAACATACACCCACTGCAAGCACATTCTCAAACTTCACATACACACAAACATTTTTTGTTGTACATCTTCTATGATCAGGCAGTTTGTTTCAGAGAGTGGGACCATAGCAACTTAATGCACCTCCAGCAGATTTACTTGTGATCATGGGTACATTTAGAGGACCAGTGTCTGATGATCTGAGGGTTCTGGATGGTTTGTAAACAGTGAGCATGTCAGAGATCAATGCTGTATTTCATCAGAAACCAGTGAAGTGAACTAAGCACAGGAGAAATATGTTTGTTTTTTCTTGTCCCAGTGAGTAGTCTGGCTGTAGCATTTAACTTAACCTATTTAATAATAGCATGCTTGATGGAAAAGGAGAAGACTTTTGATTGTAAACTGTTGATAATATTCAGAACATCATGTGACAGATAGCAAATACATGTTTGAAAAATGTTGTGGGAACTGGGTCAAGGTAGCAGCTGGAGGAGCTTTATGACTGTATCACCTCTTCTAGATCATTAGAGGCAGTAGGGGAAAAATTCTGCATTGTATCCACAGTGGTATGATGATGTATGGGCAGAGAATAGCCAAATCCAATAAAGCAATACTTGCACTTACTCATAGCTATGCATTCATCTTTACTTATATTTCTAAGGAATGACAGCATTAAACTCCAGTGTGAGAGAGCCAGAGGGTCACACTTTTAAAGTCAAGGTTGAGCGTGATGACTGGGAGAACAAAAACCAACCAGCATCAGTGAACAGCCAAAACTGAATCATGTGAACAGAGTGTAACCCTGGGCCAGAGTATTGACTGGCCGTCTGGTGTTAAGCAGCTTACTGTATCCCCGTGCTGCGGTGTCGCCCCCCTCCCCAGCTGTAATTGGAGGCTGTTGCGATCGATAGCTTCCTCTGCGAGGATTTTCCCAGCCAATTAGGAGATTAGCTGAAGCGCTAAGTGCAGCAGACAACATGAATTAGCAGAAGGAGAAACACAGGCGTGGAAGAGTGCAGATTCCATAAACTGCACGAGCATCTCTCTCTCTCTCTCTCTCTCTCTCTCTCAACATTGGATTAGCACTGGTAATAAGTATGATTGGCTGTGCTGGTTTTGATCCCTCACCTCATTTTTTCTGATGTAGAAAACTGTTTGCAGGACATAAACATGTTGAGTTCAATTTGCATGTTATGTCGGAAGGGTACGATGAGTACAGGACAAAAAGATTTGCTGAGCCTCACCCTCCCTACAGTTGCTATGCAGATGTCAAGCTTTCTGCTCTCAAATGACACATGTGGTTTACAAAGAAAATGGTGGCAGATGGGCATGAGATTTTTGTTAATTTAAAAAAAAAAAACAGATCCTTGATTTCAGACAGAGACAGACAAAAGCAGACTTCTCAATTAAGTTTAAAATGATGAAACAGTATCCATAAACAAGGTAGGAGCAACTTGAGAAGACCAACATCATCATTAGAGCTGCATTAGCCACATTAGCAGAGCTATGTTCTCAAATGTTTCAGTTGGAAGAAACCGAACTGCTGTTACAGCACAAAACTTACATCCTTCAAATGACTGGCTGCCTGACTAGTCATTGTGCCTTCTGACAAGAGGATAAAAAGATAATGACTGTTGTCGATAAAACTCGAGGAGTGATAGCTGTCCTGTGAAGCCTGAAATGCATTTGAGTGTACTTGTGAATTTGTGACAAGTAGCTTCTCATAAATCCATTTTCAGGATAAAACCCTGACATTATGTGTGTTTGCATGCATGCTTGTGTATATTCCTTGACATGGTAAAAGCTTTTTTGCATACAATATAGGTTGTGAGATGGACAGAACAGGAATATGTGGTTAAAGTAACAGGCTCTTACCTGAAGCTAATGAGCATGCAGCCGGATACGCAGCAGCAGGGAGAGAGAGAGAGAGAGGAGGGAAAGAGAAAGAGAGAAAGAGGGAGAGAGGAAAAAATAAAATCAGATAAAAATGTTGATAGACAAGAACAGAAAAAACAATGGCAGGAAGAGGCATTTCCTGCCTTTTCACCAGGCTTTTGCACATTATAGTATTGTGCTTTTAGAACCATTCATCTCTGTTCTGTGCTTGTCACTCTCACAAGCTGCACTGTAAAGAAATCCAGGGAATTGTATAGACAGACGGTGGGAAGCAATGGCAGCAAACAACATCTTTCTAATCACTCTAACAATGGAGGCACAACTGTGCTCCTCTGCAGTGTGCAGAGGAACAAGCAGACAGCTTTTGAGAGGAAAACTGCCTGTAAATTAAAGCCGTACAATTGTGTATATAGAGCTACAAGAAGAGGCACTGTAATGGTGCAAACAGCGGAGTGTGCAAAATGCTGCCACTGGATTCTTCTGTTAATACTGCAGCACATTGTTCAGGGGTGTTGTGTGTCTGTGTGTGAGTCTGCATGCGTCAACGCTGAAAGAGACTGTATGAAGGACTCTGAGTTCGTCTCATTTTTGAATTTAACTGAGCAACATACAATGAAACCTTTCCATGTATGTGTGGTTTTCCATGCATTAGATTTATTATACTGCTCTACACTGACTACCTACAGTACAAGGATGTGTGCATGAACATATGTGCACCATGCGTGCACATGATTCTAAATGCACATTTGTGTGTGTATTGACTGTATATATGAGTAATTACCTTCCACATGCTGGCCTCTTTCCCGTACACGACAGCCATGTTGTTCACTTTGTTCTGCTGGATGCTCCTCTTCTCTGTCTCATTCAGCTCCTCCGAAACGAAACCCATGAATGAGTTGTCTGGTGTGTGAGCTGCAGGTGTGTATGTGTTTGTGTAAATAGTAAGGCAGGATGGTAGTAAAGACAGAGAGAACAATGCACACAGAGAGAAAGAAAGTTTACTGTGAGTAAGAGACAGAGAGAAAAGACAGAAAAGGAGCAATGCATCCTTGTTTGTTTCAGTTCAGTGGCTAAGTGAGTGAGTGATTATCGGTTCCCTAAATATTACAAATAGTGAGTGTCATAAAGCCAGCTGCTGTTGGCTATGTCTGATGGTTTTGAAAGTACTAAAGTGTGATGAAATGGTTTTCCAAGTACTGACTTTCCTCTTGCAGAATTACTTTTCCCAATCAACTAGTTCTGTTTCAGATTTTTTTGCAGTACAGATTCTCATATATTGAATAAAAGTAATAAGTCATGGCTGTTCCTCCTCAGTCAGTCATACTAGCTTAGGACAGTGGGCGTCTACAGTAGGCCACATATAGGCATTATGATGATCCTGCTGCGGAGTGCCAACTATAGCTGAAAGGTCATTGAAACTGAAGCTCCTGAGCTGAATATGAGAGCAGTAGAGAGTTAAGCTGTCAGTGTTTCAGTCAGAAGACAGACAACGACAAGGGCTTGCAAAAACAGCATCTCAGACATATTGTGTAGCATGAAACAGAAGAAGAAAAAGCAAAGAAATAAAGAACAGATAACAGCTTGAAAGGACACCTAGAAGCTGTGGTGGTGCTGAAAATAGCGGCATTAAACACATTATTCCGAATGAACAAGCAGCCACACCTGTCAAAGAAAGTGAAAACACTGAATTGGAGTCATTTTATCATTTTTAGAATATCTGTCAAAGCTGTTGACAGATCTGTGTGTGTGTGTGTGTGTGTGTGTGTGTGTGTGTGTGTGTGTGAGTGAGAGAGAGAAAGAGAGAGAGAGAGAGAGTGTGAGAGAGAGAGAGACAGACAGAGAGAGAGCAATAAGAGTTTTAACTTTAATGTTTTGAAGTTCTTAAATACAACAGATGTACGATATGAAGGATATGAATGCTTAAAAAATCATATTTAAACTGTGTAAATCAATATTATCAGTTCTGTAATATCAGTATACCGACTGTGTCTACAGTATGTTACAAAAGATGAAAAACATATGAAATTAAGATGCTTTAAGATGAGGGAAGTGGTTTTGGTTCTTACGAAACATGGTCATGTACTGCCGGGCGTTGAGGTTCCAGTAGCCCCAGTTGGTCCGGTAGCCGTGCAACGTTGCATACTCCTCATGATTGTAAGCTGGCTCCGTCCCAAACGTGTCGATCACTCGAATGTGACATCTGTAAGACACAGAACAGACACTTTAAAACACAATGTCCCTGTTGCCTCCCATGTACAGAATACATCAGGAACACACTGCTTTAACACCCCTGTGGATAAGTTGTATATAAACACTTGACAAAGGTTTGTAACAGAAAATAACAAATGTATTTGTCACCAACTATGCATTAATTCATAACACTGATGATGTAACATAACTAAAATCATTTTTTCTCCTTATGGCTTTTGAACACAACCATATACACATTTTAAATACAGTTAATAAATGCTTTATAAAACAATGTTATATAAAACAAGGACTTTTTTCATATGTAATTCCAGCTATGTTACGCTGTGACTGTAACTGTTCACACAATAGTTACAGATGCTTCAATATGTATTTGCTTGGAAGTACATCAAAACGTGTTATAATTATGATAATTAATAAAACCTAAATAGGGTTTAGTTAAAATAAAGCAAAATATCAACAAACACTACATACATGAAAATGGTGCATTTTACTTACACTGTGTTTACTTACTGTATGTATGCAAAGAATATTTAGGCCCTAACTACATAAAATTAAGTCTACAGTGTGTAATTTCATGAGTAATACAAACATTTCCTGTTGTATTGCAGCTGAGAAAATTAGATTTTTTCTCAACTCTGCAATCGTGAATCACAATATTATCGTTTCTTTTCTGAGCTTGACAAAGATTTCAGACAAATCCGAGGCCTGCCTTACTTGTCCCAGGTGCTTACCCGGTAACATGCTTGGTTTATGCTGATTATGAGCACAAACTGAATGCAAGGCACAATTCAAATTTGCCTTGCACTTTAACCTTAGTAAATCTGTCCTTGTGTGGTATAAATAATTCTGTTTTCTTCCTTGACAAAAGGCAGAAAGTCATTCATACCTGTCATACAAAATACTTAGCACAATAACTCAAATTCTAGCACATCTCTGCAGGATTGTCAAAAGTGAAAAAGAGAAAAACAAACAAACAAAAGTAATAGAAGCCAAAAACTAAGAACAGCAACCAGCAGTTTTGCCTGCAACTTGCCAAATGCAGTGTGGGAGGTTTGACAGGAATAAAAAAAAATTGCAGAGGTTTAGAGGCTGGTGCAGAGCTAAGGCACTGAGAGGGTTTCCAGGTGAATGCTTAGTGGCACAACACTGAAGCACAGAGGCTGTATATCAGCACACAGAACACAATCAGACACACATCACATGCATGTGCTCTCTAACACAGCTGTAAAAGCAGGCACACACACACACACACACACACACACACACACACACATACACACACGCTGAGCATACTTTGTCTGTAGCAGTGAATGTGTCCAATCTGACCAGTCTGTGAGCTCAGGGGGATTAACAAGAGCTAAAGGTGGCAGAGTCCACTTCCTCAGCTCTGAGACTCTTTCTTGGCAGATAACTGTATGTCTGTGTGTGTGTATGTCTGTGTGTGTGTGTGTGTGTGTGTGTGTGTGTGTGTGTGTGTGTGTGTGTGTGTGTAAAGGAGAAAGAGTGAGATTGAGTGAGAATAACACTCTTCATTAAAAAAAGTCACTTAACGCTGGCACACCACTGGCCTTGCAGATGCAAACAGGTATCTATTTTCACACACTAACATTTGTGTATATTGAATAAATTACGTTCTCTCTTTCTCTCAACCACATGTGTCTTCTTGTGTTTTAGTTAGTCAATTCCAATATTTCCTGGAATTACTGTTCAGAAACTGCAATAACCGGCCATGAAGTGGTTGTTTTCAAATAAATATGTAAATTTAATCGGTCTGTTTGATAAACATGAAATTAGAGGTAGGTACAACAATAGTACAGTCAGTACACATGAGAGGGTGCTACATTGAACTGGTACACTGGTAAAATGGTTCGATTCCATTATGAAATTCTTCCCTGCTTCTGTTTTGAGCTCTACTGAAGCTGCTCACAGTGCAGAAATTGGTTTCCCTTTCTGTGCAATGATGGACTTCTTACTGTATACTTGCCAGACATTGGTTCAATGAGTGAGTTGCACTTTGATTCTTTTAAACTGGCGGCTATAGAAAAAATCTATTCTTACATTCCTGTTACAGCTGAAACAAGGTGTCATGTTTTCTATACCTGAGGTGTTGTAGCAGTTTTCATGTGTATCCATCAGCTGCTTACAAACAAGATCAAAATTGTTGTGTTCAGTGTTCACAGTTTGATTAAAGACAGGGTCTTTTGGTGATTGCTTATATATTTTCAGGAGCTTTAATGCAGAAAACAAAAATGATCCTCTGAATAACACCCAAATCTTGCTTGACACTCCTCAGATATTTCTGTCATTGACTGCAGTGATATATCTGGGAAAGGAGCTTATAAAAACAGGCTTATCTGCAAGAGTCAAAAAACATGCTTTTATCTGTGCAGCCTTGTTTTGAGGCGCTAAGGATGATACTCTGCAGTTGTGTGTCTGTCTGGAAGGGTCATGGAAAGATGATGATGAATTATTAATAGCAAATGTAAGTTTCACTTGTTTCTGCCCTGTCTCCCTTCCTCCCTCTCTCCAACCTGTGCTATCACATATCGCCAGCTCTGAAACGGTGAAAATGTTTCTGCCCACAGATAAGAGTTCCCGAAGGGAGGAAAAAAGAAGGAGCGGAAGAAGAGGGGATAAGCGGAGGAGTAGCTGAGCTGAATATCTATCGGCAGATCAGAGCATGGGGCTAATCTGGGTTAAACGGCTGCTCGGCAAGGCTCAACAGTCCTCCGGGCGAGGGGAATACGACAGGGTGGTGTTCTGTCATCCACGGTTTCAGCTTTAGCTATGGGGAGTAAGAAGAACTGGACAATGACACTTTAAACTTCAGGTACAGTTCAAGCCCTAAAGGGCAGACTCCTACTGTGTTTGTATATTTTAATATATTATTGTTATTATTATTTTTTTTTTCTGTCGCAGCGGCTCAAATTGCCGTGAGCAGAAATGAGGTAGAAACACAAAACTGGGCCTCAAACTGGAGTTGATGTGCATGTGCTCACCAAGAAATAAGACCCAATCGGCCAGATGGTGGTGCTGTAATTAAGGAGCAAATACTCCATTTTGAAAACAGTGTAAACCTGAATAATTTCAAATTGGGTACAGATTTCCTGGCCCCACAAATACCAAAACCTGTACCTCAGAGACATGTGGACAGAATCTCACCAGCTTAGGTGTACACACTCTGGGGCCGAGTATTAACTGAAATCTGAAGTGCCATATTGATTGGTGCAAGTGGGTGTGGCCTATCATGTACTTACTCATAACTAAAGATACTGAGCAATCCTGATTAAACTCACGTGCCACGCGAGTTTTGTTCAAATTCGACGAAGGGGGGAAAAAAGGGTGGAACTTTGAGTGCGTAATTATTGACATGCTACAGGCTTTGTAATGAGTGTGCGATCGGTTTCGTTCCTTGCTTAAACAGAATTGAACTAGCTAACTGAGCTAATGGAGCTTCACCCCTCTGTTGAGTGCCTCGGGCTACCATATAGACATATTCTTAAAGAGTTAAAGTGAGTTTGAGGAAGATGACAACTTTAGAATAATCAAAACAAACAACCAGCTATTGATATCTCTATGAAACTTGCTCTTTTATTAACCTAAATTGTTAGTGATGTTTCCCCAGGAGCGAGCGGGCTCCAGGGAAGTGTAGCTCTTAGTTTGTCTTGCATCTTAGTGAGGAGTTTTTTTTTTTTTGCAGGCCTTTCCCTGGATATCTTACCCAAACTGCCTCTATCTGAGCAGTAAATTCAGCAAGCAGAGGAAATCAATACGCCAGTCCTGTTATCTGATGAGTGGGCACGCATGCACTGACACACCCTTGTACACACACACAAACACACAAACGCACAAACACACAAACCCAACACACCTGACAGGACAGCGCTGTGTTGTCCAGGCATAATAAATGAATGTGGATGTCGGTGGGAACATAAAACAAAAGTAATTAAAGGGAGCTGAAGGGCCCCAAAGCTCAGAGCAGTTGATTAATGATGTCTTTCAGTGCACAGGGCTCAGCTAGACTGGTCTAATGCCTGATGAGGCTCGAGAGAGAGAGAGGGAGGGGGGGAGAGGCAGGTGCATGGGTATGTCATTGACCTGGCCTAAACCTCTGGGGCAAAGTGGAATGGTTGGGTTAAGACAAATGGATGAAGAGGCTGCCTGATGGGGAAAACAGCGAAGGGGGAAGAAACGTAGCTTTACAGTACATCAATACAAATGATTGGTGTGCCTTATATATCATACACCCGATTGTAAGTTTGAGTGATTTTTTTAAAAGCTTGTAGTAAATATGCACCTCAGCTCTCAAGAATTGAACATTCTTCTTCATATATTTGAAACCTCATAGGCTGAAACATTCAAATAATTCCTTCACGGTGAGCTTCTGCGGGTGAACAAAAGACCGTCTCTTACTCGCACTAAAAGTCACGTTCTGTTTGGGAAAGTAGAAATCACGACACCGAGCGGTAATGATGGAGCGGAGAACCGCTGACCTAAGCATGCAATTAGGTGCAGACTGCTGGCTGAGTGGCATCTTGTCTGGGTGGAATTGTGGGATTTGGTGCAACAAATCGTGAGAAAGGGGGAGGCAGCAAAACAGGTTTTGTGCTGGGAAAATAGCTCCCCAGCCCACCCGTAATGCATTTCTCTCTCTCTCATAATTGGATTTTAAAAATACATGGACAGCCCTTTTTATGTGGTGTCAGGTTGACTTCAGACACTTTCCACTCGTCCTTTGTGGGATCTCTCTTTCTCTGTTCCCTTGTTTCTCCTTTGTCGCCATCTCTCTGCACACCTTCGCTGTTTTATTTCTTCCTCTTTCCTTTCTCTGTCACTTGGCCTCCTACTGACATTTGCCCTTTCCTCTTTCATGTTTCGTTGTTACTTCTTTACGCTGGGAATGGGAACAAGGAAAGCAAAATGGCTGTCACATTCAGGGGGGTACACAAAGATGCCAATTTATTGGACCAGGAAATATGAGAGTGGGACAGAGGGGGGTGGCTGCAAGCTGTTTTTAAGGGGCTGCAGAGGACAAGGCTCAAACTAGATATTCAATTTTCTGTTTTTCTGAGGCAACAACATGGAAGGCCTCTGAAGATAATATGGGCTTGCATTGCTGTGCTCTGCAGGGTCATGCAGCTTATTTTTCTTTCCAAATGCACTGTGGCCCTTTAAATTCTTTTGTATGTCTCTTTATTGTTTTGTTGCCTCTGTCTCATGGCTGTCATGGCCTACTTTCCAAGTTGTTCCATACATTTGTAGCAATGCCAAAAGCAATTAAACACACTTTTTTAACAGCACAAAAAAACCTTTCAGCCTGTTTCTTTTTAATGTCTCACTAATGTTCCTTCTTTCTCGGGAGGCAGATGTCCTCTGTTTTTTCACCACCCTCCTGTGAACAGTAAGCCTGTGAGTGCAAAAATAAACCGTGCAAACAGGGTTTGACTGGAAAGTGGTGCAACATATGAACTGGTGTTTATGGGTGGATTTGTGTATGTGTGTGTGTGTGTGTGTGTGTGTGTGTGTGTGTGTGTGTGTGTGTGTCTGGGGGGTGATTGGTACATGTGTGCTGCTGTACAAGCATGATGACTTGTCAATATCTCATATACCTCCAGTAAGCTACTACATGTGCTATTTATCTTACTCTTGCTGTGCAGAGTAATGGTGTATGACAGGTGGTGCATGACCAGCTTGTGTGTGTAGCATGTTGTGAATTTGTTCCATCATATCCGAACATGAAATCACGTGTTTGATGTATTTTGTATTATGAGTGTCTGATGGGGTGTGTGAATTTAACAAGCTGAATAAGTTACTGTCAGACATCTGGACAGAGACACGTACACCTTATTACCTGCAATAATTGATCCATAAACACAGCCAATAAACTTCCTTGCCTGCTTGGAAAATTGCTGACACACGCACGCACACACATACAGTGAGAAAATGGAGCCACAAACAAAAATACATCCACTAACTTGTGTTTCTTGAGCGAGAGCCCCATGTGCTGCTTCATCTGCTGCAGGCCGTGGTAGTCGGTGTAGATGAGGTCAAAGGGCAGCGGGCCAGTCAGTGGGCAACTGCCTCTGCCTGGGGGCACACCAAGGAACCTGCAACACACACACAAACACACAAATACAAACACAAACACAGAGTTTAGACAAGCAGAGGAACGTGACAGACAGTATTTTTGGAGTGAAGCTGAACTTCAGCCTGCCGAGCCACCAGAGCATCCAAGCATGTATTATTAACTCAGACAAAAACATTCTGGTTTTGTTATAAAAAGGCACGGTAAAAGCAAAGAGTACATGCTGTACAGAAGTGTTTTTCTACTGATGCTCCAGGTGTTCTAGAGTGTTCTAGTGTCCCTGAATCAACATGCCCAGAGAGGATATGAGTCAGCTTCTATCTACCTATGCTTCATCTTGGGTCATCTGTCAGAATAAAAGAGAGCTGAGTTCAGTTCAGCCACAAACAGCAGGTAATTAGTCAGAGTGGAAGTCTACAAGCCACATTGTCAGGAACTACTGCTGCTGTCACATACAAGTAAAGGCCATTTTCTCCTAAGTCTGAAGGTTTGTGGAGAAATACTATTGTAGTAGGCTGCACACACACACACACACACACACACACACACACACACACACACACACACACACACACGCGCACACACACACACACACACACACACACACACACGTATGAAAAGACAGTTTGTCTTTTTAACCTACAGCAAAGACAAAGGAAACGCCAGGCAGAGTCTGTTGAAGTGGCAGAGGTACTTTCAGCAGGTCAGAAATGTGTTCTCATCGTACTGTATTTTTATTGACTATAATCATCTCATAATGAGCCTGTTCTCTTTTTCTGTTGCTCTTGCAATTATTACCCTGTGCTGATTTGAAAAATGTGTACTGCTGCTTACTGTTGCACTGTAGTGTCTTAAAAGTTCTCCAGTGTTACAATAATAGAGTAGTATTAAAGGGATGTAAAGTCTGCTTTGTTTACCAAGTGAATCCGTGCAGCATTTAGTACAATGTCATTCTAAACATTACACTATCCTTCTGAAACAGCAGCACGTGTCAGTGTGTTAGCAAGCAGATGTTAGCTTTTTGCTCAAGGTGCTAGACTAACAGAGCTGCCAGTGTAGCTGCAGACTCTTAGCTTTGTTATAGAGTGGTTTCAAGAAGTGCGTATTCCCTATTTAAAATGTAAGGGCTAAAATGTTACTTGATTACAGTTGGAATCATCTGGAAATAGATGCAAAGATACACATTTCCATCTGTAGAAAAAGTAAGCGGCTGGCGTGAGCAGTGATAGCTGACAACAGATAAAGAGCACCAGCTACAGAGACTGAACGTCATCAGCAAATGTTGTTTGATTGGCAGTTGATCTCTGAGACGTGCAGACGCCACAGACTTATACAAAACTTATTTTTTAAAGAATTGTGCCACTTAAAAACACCAGAAGGATATATTTTTTAAATGCATGCACCTTGAAGAAATCAAAGCCCCTCACCCTGGAGCTGTTACATTCTACCTGCCTGCTGAGGCACTCGGCAACACAAGTGAGAGAAACAGACTGTAGGAGTAGCAGTATGAGGCCAGAGGTGGAGAACAGCATGAAGAGGATTTTGAATAAAAACTGCAGTCGCCACAGTTGAGGGAACTCCTCGCGTTGTGTGCCAAAATGATAATGACCACCAGCATGTCCTTCAAAGAATGTGGGTGACAGAGTAACCCAACAAGTTAACTTGTTATAATAAAATTCCCATCACTGTTTACATCTCCCCTTCCTTTGAGAAAGTCTTTTTCATATCAACGTTAAGAGTCGAAATCCCTAGAGTGAAAATAAAAAAGGAAAAACCTATTAAAACTAAAATTGTGTTCAGCCTGAAAGCTGAATTAAAAGTGTGTTTGTTGATCAGATAACATCATATGGGTAATACCGAATTCAATCAAAGTCAAGCCAAGGGGCACCGGGGGGGCCTTTGGTGAAAAATAATTCAAACAAACAGGATGAAAAGAGCTGAATGTGTAATGACCTGGCTGTTGTACCTTACAGCAACAACAAGAGCAGCAGCAGATGGTCAATGGACAGAGGGAGAGAGAGAGAAAGTAGAGAGAGGTAACTGATTTATTGTGTGTGGGTGTGTGTGTGTGTCAGGTTACCAATTGTATAAGTGCTTATGTGTCTATGTAACACTTGCTGTTTTGTGAGATCCAAATGTCTGCCTGTCTATCTGATACCTGCACTCCTACCACTTCCCAAAAGTCTTTGATTACAAGAAGACCTTGAAGACACAAACACACACAGGTACAAACCGAAGGAGAGAAGAGATATCATTTCTAATTATGGGTGTACTGCGTCCAGTTCCACATCCTTGTTTGACTCATTGATTGACTGAGGGCCTCTCCATTGCCATGCTGACAGACCTGTATTGGATACCTGACCTGTGAGTGGTCTGCTAGCTCTTACTTAGCTCTTATTTCTGTGACAGATGAGGCCAAAGGCTAATGGAGACTGAAATGCAATTCATACCCCCAGTGAGTTTCATCTCACTATGCTAGTTTCACACTGGAGTCTTTTTGGCTGTGCTGCCTATCCAAAGGGTCATTTGATAGTGTTTGCAGGGCAGCACTTACAGGAGCTCTGCTGGCAGCTGCTAACCACCATCACAGAGCAGTGAAAACAAACAGATAACCAAGTTTGATGTGACAAATGCAAAATGCGGTACTACTGTAAACCAACACCCGTGCATGAGTATGCGGGGTGTACTACTACAATGACGACTGTAACTTGTAATAATGTGACAATATAATAATCTAAACTCTAAGTCAGTTTACTAGCTTAGTAGCTGTCTTCATCTTGACTGCTGAAGACTGAGAAATGTGGCTGAAAGCTGGTAAGCGGTTCCTGAGTTTGTTAAATTGAAATTATTCCAATCGTCGATTATGAACTTTCATGATCAAGTAGTAGGCTGATTAATTTATTAGTTATCCGACGATCCAGGCACCATTCTCTGGATATGTAAAAACATAAACAAAATAAATAGATAAACAATATACCACATTTATTTAACCCAGTTTTCCTGTGTATGCTTTCTAAAGTTCAGATGAAATATGAGCCTTCAGCAGTCTGAGTTATACAAATCTTCCAAAATGGCAGTCTTTCTTAAAGGAAATTCCCTCTTTGCGTTACTATCCCCTCACTACAGCTCAGTAAGGAAACAGCGTCTGTCTTCTGAAGACCCAGATTAGCTTCAGTCAAACTTCAGAATAGATTTTTTCCACAGAACAAGGTCTGGGTTTGGTCTCCATCTCTTACATTGAAAGCCCTTGTTGTATGGACAGGGATAATGACTGCAAACTATGAGTGTTTATTTGTACATGAATGTAAGTGAGAGTGAAAGTATTAAGACAGACTCGAAAAATTACAAACCCGTCCTTTCAATATATTGACAAATAGTTTAACAAGTCCATGCCTCTTGCAACCCTCAGTGGGTCACAACTGTAATGTTTCCTGCATTCAAGCATTTTAGAAGCTGCTCACCATCTGCGGTTTGAAGCCCTGGAACAAATTATGGAACAGTATGATGGGATTTCAAGTGTGCACTCTGCTTGGAGTGTGGTGCCCCTCATTATTCTTGCTTCCATTAGCGATACAATGTCTCCCCCCATCTTCATACGTAGATAATGGAGAACTCTCATATTTAAAGAGGCCTACTCAAAGAGCCACTCAGTGAGAACAATCACATGTCAGAGATGACAGGAAAAAGCAAGCTTCCTACAGCACTATTTAAAGTTGTTACAGAAGTTTTATACAAACATATGCCTTAGGTCATACACTATGGGGGAAGTTACAAGCCAATTTCCAAAAAGGTTGGGAAACATAAAAAGAATGAGATGATTTGCAAAACATTGAATCATCACATTTAATTAAAAATAGCACAAAGACAACATATCAAATGTTGAAACTGAGAAATTGGATTGCTATCTCTCTGGTCCCAAGCTCAAAACATCTATGTTTCAAAATGAAAGCAGGTAAAAGATGAGCTCTCTTTCGTGTGGACATGAAGAGAGGGTAAAATAGAGTGTTAAAGGAAGAGGTTTAAATGAGGACGAGGAGGGACAGGAAGAAGTCTGAATGTCTTGGAGGAGGCCTGAGAGTGTCTGGGTGATATTTGTTGAACATACTGTGTGTTTGCTAACCCTCCCAGTCTCACCTCAAGTTTACAGATTATCACTCCGGCACCTGTTGTCCTTCCATGCTGGATATCTTCACATTTTTTCTTCCATAATAGAACACCCTCAGTCACATTTGCACATTCCCTTGTTGTCTCTCCTCCTGTGCAAACCTCCTGACTAAAGACTGGAAGGTTTGGAAGTATGACACTGACAAAAGCCTTAGAACAGCCTGAGTCACACACTGCAGTTTCCATTGTCGGCACTTTTAAAATGAGAACAAAATTGTTCTCATTGTTTGCATGTGGACATGCTGTGGATATGCTTTGTTTTTTTAATGTAGCAAGGTATTCAGTGAGTGGTTTTATTTCCGAAAAGTGAATACGTTCCAAGTATGAGTACTTCTGATTTAAGAGAAGTTTGTTTACTGGACTGCATTCTGCTATTGCAGTATTTAAATTAGTTTCACACAAAGGATGAAAATGTCATTCTAACAGAATGAGCTCAAACAAACTGCTTTAGCCCAGAGCCACATCCTGAAAGTCCATAGGTGCTCAGTTTAATGAACATCTGCATCATTTTCTTAATGAAATACTTTTACACATACTGTCTATTTGTTAATTCCCCTGGGCTGAAAAATAATCCATTAACAGGCTGCTCATTTTAATTCATATATACCCTCATCAAACCCAATCGAGCGCACACACAGACACAGACACAGACACACACACACACACACACACACACACACACACACACACACACACACACACACACACACAGTCATGTATTCATCGCTGTTTCAGGTCATTACATAGACTTACAATACTGGAGACTTAACCTAACCATAAGCACTATCCAAGACTTAACCCAAATCTTCACTCCAGCATTTCATGATTCATGTTATGGGAACCTTCATTTTGTCCCCACAAGTAAGGCGAGCCCCCACAGTGTGACCGCGGAAACAGATTTATGTCCCCACAACGTGAGTAATACATGGGCACAAAGACACATGGGCACATGAGTAAACACACACACTCACACACACAGACACACAGTGTTCCATCAAAAGCAGAAAAAGCTGTAACTGATGATTATCACTACACCATCATACCATCTCTGGTTATGGAGGACGCAGTAACACAATATGTACAATCCATTTTCATTTCATACACAGTGCTGGAGCTCAGTCAGACCTTTTGTTTGCCTGCAGATGTCTATCAGCCTGCCTGTATGCCTGTCTGTCTGATGCAACAGAAAGATGAGGGGCAATGAGGCCAAAGAATGAAAGAAAGGCTTTTACAGGAATGCTGATTGGGATTCAAAAGACAAACAGAAATTAAGAAAGTGAAGAAAGAAAAACAGACTGTAAGGACAGCTGAGGAAACAGCAGCACGGCAGAGCACAAGCAGCTTCTCGGTTCTTCATTTTCAATCAGCAGCCTGTCTCTCACTCTTTTCCTCTCGTCCCTCTCTTTTGGCAGCTATTAAGCCACATTGGCCAAGAGTGAAAATAATTTGTTTGTTCTTCAAACAGTCCCATTTTTTCCCTCTTTTGTTAAGGAGCAGTGAAGGACAATTTTGCTGATGAAGCTACCTTGAACAGCTGACCTCTGAATTGTATATACTTCTACAAAGTCAACTGAACCAGCTGTCTATTAAAATCCCCTTTGATAGAGGTTGGTACAATATTAACACCATGCCAACACCTAGTGTAGGACAATTCAATGGCATTCAACTAAAGTTGGATGTACTGCTAATAGGGCACACTGTCTCTGTGACAAAGGCGGGCTTGTTACAAACAAACACATAAAACATGCTTTATGGCCATGATAAGGTGATAATGGTAAGTTATACTGAGCCTTTTGAATCAGTATTTGTATGTAAGTGAAACTGAATGTGGTGCTGTTTTATGACATTTTCATCACTCATACCTCTGTTTGCCATGTAACCAGGTGCAGGCACAATTTTAAAGGACAGTTTGCAAATGTCTTTTTTTCAAAATGCTTGAAAAACTGATAATCAAGATTACATTTTTTCGAAGTCAGTTAATAAATCACATACAAGTCACAGCGCAAACCCATTATAAAATCAGCACATAGAATTCAAATTCAGGTGGGTCGTGGCTCCAATATACAGAACAGAGCCATAGATGCTGACATGTAGAAAAGACTGTTCAGAGATCCAACATAGGCATCAGTAATTCACATAAATACATACACACGCACACACACACACACACACACGTACACACACACTTGGGATGGCAGACATCCCAGACACAATTCCAATGCCATGCAGGGCCACACAGGAGTCCAATTACCCAAGATTCTCTTGTCTCCTGGCTGGCATGCAGTCAGCGATCCCTCAGAATGAACACACACGCATACAGTATGTACACACACATAGGCAAAGCGATGGCATAAAATATGAGAGTACACAAGTAAGGGAAGGCAGGAAAGCAGCGTGTCAATTAATGTTTCCTCACTAATATCTATTTACTGTAAAGAGTATTCAGAGTCTACACAGCCTGTTTAAATAAGCCACTGTTCATATAATGAACCAGCAGTGTTGCTAATGCATTTGTTGATGCTGCACCACAGTCTGAAAGTAACATGGCATGGCCCACTGCTCATAAAAACTGTGTTATCTTTCACAAAATGGTGTTGTCCAAATGAATACTTGACAAAATAATATAATGTAACAGCATATTATGTGAAGTGAGGCACTGAACAGCCCTAACGTTCAGGACACAGTTTATTAAATCCTGCATTTGCACACTCTTCAGACATGACATTTCTTCCTCCCCATCTCATGCTATCAACCCTCTGAGCTCTAACTCCTTGCTGCTTCAGTACATGAACAGTCAATAGAATCTCAGTGAAATGTTTTATGTATGTGTTTGCAATGTGTGTGTGCATGTGTGTGTGCTTTCCTAGTTATGTTTTCCTGAGCATGGTGCACATAGCTATTCCATTCAATACCAAATGCCTGTATTGATCTCCTGAGGAGCAATCTAACAAAATGAGCAATAACACACAATCCTTGAGTAGAGCTAATATCTGACATTTTGCTCATAGGTCTATTACTGTATATGCTGTGTGTAGTGTGTGTGTGTGTGTGTGTGTGTGTGTGTGTGTGTGTGTGTGTGTGTGTGTGTGTGTCTTTGTCTTGGTCAAGTGGTATAGAAGATATTTTACTCTTACTCACTCCTGCTCTTTGGTCTGTACTTGCTGTATGAGTTCATGCGTGGGTCTTTTATGCCTCCCTGTCTAGTTCTGTGTGCGTTTGTAGGCGTGTGTGTGTGTGTATGTGTGTGTGTGTGTGTGTGTGTGTGTGTGTGTGTTTGTAGGACACAGAAGTTGAAGGGCATTCCAATCAGTGCTGTCAGCTAATGTCGTCCCCACTGTCCCGCCTGACAGAGGGCAGGACAGGGTCGGGAGTGAGACGAGGATGGAAGCAACTGAGACTGTGACAAGCACTGCAAGGAATGTGTGTGTGTGTGTGTGTGTGTGTGTGTGTGTGTGTGTGTCCTACCATAAAAAAACACATCCCCAACATGACAAAATAGACTATTGTTTAGCTTCTAATCAGACCCACATCTTTATTTACTGGACTTATGCTGCATCCCAAGAAGTTGCTAAAAAACGTTCAGTGTATTCTGGCACCTTGAGCTTTGTATTAAATTGACTGTGCTGTGTCTATTCACATTCTTCTTTTCAACTTCTAGTATCAAAGGAAAAAAATGGCACTGCCTGAATGATCGCTTCTTTGCACATCAGTGTGATGAAAATGTTTTGACATTCAAAGCTATAAGTATATCATTTTAAGCACATTTAAGCACGTTTTGGTTTTTTCCCTTTATCATTTAAGCAATTCAAAGCAAATCCTCTGGACTTTACAGGACATCCACATTGCTTATTTAGTTTTTCAGAAGTGAAAACAAGTAAATGATGCATTTTCAACTTCAATTGTCTTAATTTTTTGTTTTGATGTCTTACCTGTACAACCGAGATTAATCTAGACAAATATTATGCATGCAAACCGAAGCAGTCCTCACTCTGCCAGCAAAGAAAACAAGCAAAGAATACAATATGGTAATCAGTTTCATTTCCATATGAGAGAGTGGTCAAGTCAAGGGAGTACAGTTAGAGAGCAAATATAGTGTGAAATAGAATGGCTAAAACTTTCATCAGGATTGTTTTGAAGATTTCTCTTTGAGGGAAATGTTTCACTTGGTATGCAAAATGTCTACATATTTACAAGCCTCAGTGACAATTCAAAGCACGGCCAGGCGAAAATCAAAAAGTGAAAGCAAAAACTCAGTACGGAATGTCATTAAAATGTTGCCTTGCTGTTGCATAAGGTAACATCAAAAAAGTTCCTGCCTTAAAACTTGTAGTGCTGAATTTGGTTAAAAAGTTTATCACCATGACATGATGACAAAATTGTGCAACACCAGCTTGATCCTCTTATGTGTGGACCCTGGAGGCAGCTGTAGGCTCTAGAAAATACTCCCATTTTAGGAAGACAAGACTACTTTACATGTCAAGAAGTTACCTCAGTGACGTGTGTGTGTGTGTGTGTGTGCGCGCGCACACACACGCACGTGTAGGTGAGTATCTGTGCTTGTGTGGTAGCACAGATAGCTGGAATATTAAAAATAGCTGCCTGAAAAAGTAAATACTGTTGCACGTCAACATGTTCTTAATTCTCAGCTCATTCAAATGATAGCCAGGCGCACACACACACACACTCACACACACACACACACACACACACACACACACACACACACACACACACACACACACACACACAGAGCATAATCAAACACTCAAACATCCATATAATCATCAGTTTCCATATCCGCCCGTGATTGCACTCAGGGGATGGCAATCTGTGAGCATGTTGGCAAAGTTTCTCTTACTTGAAACACACACACACATACGACCACAACCACACACACACACACACACACACACACACACACACACACACACACACACACACAAGCAGATACCATTCAACAAAATCTTTTACACACAAGCAATCACATGCACTGACACACACGTACATATACGGCAGTTCTAGAAGCAGCTGACAGGCTCCAGTTATCAGCCAAGGCAGGGTGCACTAGATAAGGGAGCCGCAAGGCATCATAAACACCAATACACACACTGAGAGCGAGAGAGAGAGCAGCAGAGGGAGGAATGATTCAGAGATGAAAGAAGGAAGAGGAAAAAATTCAACACTCCTGTCAGAGATAATAAAATTCTCAGATGAAGAGCTCCAGTGCAGAGAGGGAGAATTAGAGACGCAGGGGGAGAAAGATAGAGAGAAAGATGAGGGAGTAAGGTGAAAGGAGCGATGACAAGTTAGTCGAGAGGATGTGGCTAGTGAGAAAGAGAAAGAGAGAGAGAGAGAGAACAAAGTGGGAGTGAGAGAGAGGAAGAAGAATAGCAAAGGGAAAGATGAACTAAGAGAGGGCAGGAAGAGAAAAAAACAGGTAATATTAGAAAGACTAAGGGGCTGAAAATAGAAAAAAAAGTATCAGGAAAGGGGGATATCAATTTCAGGAAGTATCTGTGTGTGTGTGTGTGTGTGTGTGTGTGTGTGTGTGTGTGCGAGCGTGCGTGAGCGTGTGCGTGTGAGTTAGGAAGAGACAGCGAGGCCGCTATGCAAGGACGAGATAGTGTGATGATAGACGGAAAATACACCTCTATAACCTCCAAGGTCTGACTTTGGTATCTGGAAAAATGCGAATTTATGGATAAATGTATTTACACACACACACACACACACACACACACACACACGCATTGCTAATAAAGCCAGCTCCTGCTTTGTCTCCCAAGACGTCAGGCTCTCTGCTCTTCTCTCTTTGTCAGCAACTTTTGATCTAATCCCACTAAATCAAGAAGAATAAGAGTCTGCATTAGTTGTGACGGAGGAAGTCGAGGGAATAGAAAATGCACACACACCGATGGATACACACATGAGACCACAAGGCGCATGCTCACATGCATGCACGCGCACACACGAAAGTACATACGGTGGGACACGTGTGTAAATAGAGACTTTGGCAGTTCTACATACCGTTATGCTCTCACATATGGTGCAGATCAAATAAATCAACTTTGCAACCTGCCACCAGGACTCAGGAAGGAATGAAACAGAAGCAGAGAGCTGCTCTGTGACACTGCAGGCAGATGCCTTTCACTCAAGAGTGGAGTGAACACACACATATAACACACGCACGCACGCACACACACACACACACACACACACACACACACACACACACACACACACACANGGTCAGGGATGATGAAACATGCACGCTACCATGCAACACACACACACACACACACACACACACACACACACACACACACACACACACCTTCTCTCTCACACATGCCGTTGCTGTACCTGTCTGTCTAGCTATTTTTTTTTTTTTCACTTTATTCAGCCAGAGCCAAATGTTTTGGCCCTGCAGCCGGTGGAGGCTGACATCCTTTAGCCTTTCGTCATGAAGTCAGACAACTGAATCCGCCTTTACTGCCTTTACTTTCCACTCTACCCCTCTGTCAATCTCTATTTTTATTGTACTCACTGGACAAAATGCCTTAATGGACCAACATGGTTTACAGAGAAACTTGTTTCTCCCTGGGACGATTGATGTCTTTGTGGTAGACATGTTGACTGCTACAGCTGGAAAGAGACAGGTGTGCTTAATAACTTTGATACTGATGGCATTATTTTTGGGATCATCAGGCTAAATTTATGCATGTTATTATGTTTGTCTTTTATCTGCATAAAATACAGATATGATTTAATATGCTTTCATTCACATTTTGCAACACATATGAGTGCACGTCAGGCAGATTCTGTATGCTTGTCTGTCTTGAAATTGCAAGAACCAAGAACCCTGTCCCAGGTGGCAAGAAGAGTGACAGCTAATTCCAGTGCAACTTCAGCTGCCATTGTCACAGGGGACAGACCTTGCAGAGGCTAGTTTCCACCGATTGCTTACTGATGTAGTGAAACATGGGGGAAGTAAAGATTGTGTACGTTGGATGCATTTACATCTTTTTAACATCTGGCTTAAATGTGAGTAACTTCAATCAAATGCTTCTGGGATTGGATCCGATCTGTCCAAGACACATGGGCTGGCTATGTGTAGATACTCCAGACATGGAGACACGGCTTGACTGACTGGGGCCATTAAAATTGACTTGAGCACTGTTAATATTATTAGTTACACCTGAAATGAAAAATACACTCCCCACACTCTCTCTGTTGTCCCTTTGTTCACTGTTAATGTATCTCTTCTTATATGCTCATCACAGAAAACCACACATGATCGTTAGCAACTAGGCAGCTAGCAGAGTCATAGTAGGAGGTGTGTGCTTGGATTTCGGCTGGCAAAATGTTTTCCAGACACACTCAAACAATTCTATCAAGGATTGTGCTAAATCAGCTAAAGCAGCAGCTTGTTCCATTTGCATTTCCAAATCCCAGTGGTGTCACGCAGACCAGTTAGAGGTAATGTCATGCAGAGAAGTGAGCCAAAGCAACACCAGTAATGAAAGATGAAATCACCCGTGGGCCACAACTGTTATTTCCGTCAGTTCTTTAAATCTTAGACAGGGGATAACCAAAGTTATTACTAAGTGTGTGCTGCTGTGGTGTGTGTGTGTGTGTGTGTGTGTGTGCGTGCGTGCGTGCGTGTGTGCATGTGTGCGTGTGTGTGTGTGTCAGGAAGGGGTTACAAGGAAGGGTAAGGGTGATGAAATACTGTACAAATCTGGGAAGCTGCTAACAAGCACATTGATTCGAGCTCAGAAGGGAACAACTGGAGGGAGAAAGAGAAAGACACAGAGACAAAGAGAGAGAGCAGGACTGATGGAGATAGAGAGACAAGAAAGGTGAGGAGGCAGAGGGCGAGAGAGGAGGAGAGGAGTCAGGAGAAGAGGAAGTATTCAGATACTGTTCTATACTATGTCATTAGATTATTACTCATGTATTAATGTAAAAGCAAGATTTTACTGTTGTAGTTGGTTGAGGTGGAGCTTATTTTGAGGTGTTTTTTTTATGGGACTAGAACTAATAATGAACAAGTTATGACAACAATTATAATGAAAAGCAGCAAATCCTCACGTATGAGAAGCTGGAACCTTGAAATGATTTTTTAGGAACAACGACTTCAACGATCAAAATACTTTTCTGTTAATTTTCTGTCAATCTACCAATTGATTAACTGGCTAATGACTGTATTTAGTTACATTTCTCCACTGGAGGAGAGGAGGGGAGTTTGCTTGTGGTTTGTTCCTGCTAACACAGACACTTCAGGCAGACAAAATGATGCAGACTGAGCATACTACTCATTTGCACGCTCTAGTTTATAACAAAGAAACAAGCTGATGCTCTATCTCACATACCCAGCACCACACACACACACACACACACACAGACACACACACACACGCCCACCCACACACCCACACACCCACCCACACACACACACACACACACCCACCCACCCACACACACACACACACACACACACACACACACACACACACACACACACACACACACACAGCTCCCACAACTGATTAATGTTAATGGGCTAGCTTTTCTCTTCAAGAGGGAGTTCCCTTTTTGGGAGTTTCAGACACCTCAGCAGGTTCTCTTAAAGAGATCAGACACACACTCCCCTCATGACTTAAAGTCTGGATATTTTTAATGAAAGACACTTCTCCCCCATACTTACAGCCAAGTGTATAATAATGTTTTGAGTCAGCTGCTTTACAAGTTGTTTCCCCCTAAAACTGTGATGTTTTACACTTGCACAACAAAGTCAGAAGCAAGAGAAAAGTATTTAAGTTGTGAGACAAAACAGCGAGGCAAGGAAAGTCAGACCAGCCTAATTGCCAAGGAGAAGGAAGGAAAGCAAGATCAGGGTTTTAAAGAGGATGCGTGTGCAGGTGTGTACTGTACATGTGTGTGTGCGTGTGCATGCGTGCGTGCGTGCGTGCGTGCATGCGTGTGTGTGTGTGTGTGCGTGTGTGTGTGTGTGTGTGTGTGTGTGTGTGTGTGTGTGTGTGTGTGTGTGTGTTCTAATCTGCTTTGGGGTAGGTAAAATAAGGCAGCTCGTAGCCAGCCTGTGGGAGAGCAGGAGGTGAACTGAGGTCACTGACTCCCTCCCTCTCCCTACAGGCTTCACTTTAATGATGGTGGAGCATGAGGGAGTTGATGGAGGGAGAAGGAACATGGAGAGAAGAGAGGAGATAGAGAGAAGGATGGCTTATGAGGCAAAGAGTCAAACTGAATGAGACTGTGATTTTACAGAAAAAAAAGCCAAAAGGACGAAAGGTTGTAAACAGCAGCTCCCACAAACACCCACATACTCACATTCACTTGCTTATTCTGAGTGTTTTCCTAGTTGAAGGTGTGCAGAGAGCAGCCCACATCTCTATCTACAATGTCTTTGACCTTGGACTTTCAGGCTTTCAGCCACACAAATCATTTAACAAGGTCAGGACACATTTAGTGCTCTGATGATGAGAAACGGAGGAAAGTGAGAGATGCAATTGGAACCAAAAGCAGCTGGAGACACGGTAACAAACTGAAGAGAGAAGGACGAGAGTGTCCACAAAGAGAGCTGAGATGCAGTGACGGCCAAGACAGAGCGCACACAAGACAGAGTGAAATACAGAGAAAAACAAGTGTGCAACTGAGAGATTCTGAAGACCAATCCAATTTTACAAGGCATTACATAACCTCAGTGGATAGCTCTTTTTGCATTAATCTCTTGGGTTATGCAAGCCATTTCTGGGCCAAAGCACTAGATTTATTGCAATGAGCTTATGATGCAAACTAGCTTTAGTTCTTTTGCAGCATGCTGAGAAAGTACACACACACGAATTCACAAGCACATATGGAGCTTTTTTCTCCCTATAAAACAATACGTCTCACATGCATCACAATAATAGATCACTAAATGTTACAGTAATATATTACTTGTCACACAAAGCAATATGATGCATTACTAATAAGAGTTCATAACTATTATTACAATCTCTGTATCATGTAACACATTACCACCACCTATTACTATTGCTCAGCAGCACCCAGCGGTGTAGCAGCCACCCCACTAATGGTTAAAACCAGAAACCACAGCAAACATGACAATTAGCAACATAAACCACCATGTTCTGCGACAGACAAATTACAAACACTATTTTACAAACACTACTGTTAGTAAGTAACATTTGTTTGTAGTGTTACTACTTCAACCAGTAATATAACTGTAACATATAATGGTTGTCATACTTTTGCAGTTATTTTGTGAAAGTAATGCAAAAGTAATGTCATCAGTAACACATTACTCCAGAAATATTGTGATGTAACTTCTTACTTCTTACTACAAAAGTAACTGGTGATATGTAACATCTTACATTTGAACAGATCTACTGGCTCAAGGCTCAAAGGTAATACTCACTGTTGCCTTGTTTTACAGTGAGACACCAGAGGCTCTTTAGACCTTTGATATTGACGAACTGTCCAAAAGATGTATGATATAAGATGCAAACTTATATCATACATCAAACTTCCCTTTCCCCAGAGCAGATTTGGCCTGTCTGAAGACTGACATTTCTGTGGTGGTGTGAGCATGTATGAAGCTGAAGAAAAAAAATACCAACAAAAAACCCACACGTTGTACTAGATAAATCAGATGCTCCTTCACCTGCTGACCCTGACTGTGACAAAGAGCTTAGAGTAACCAGGGGATTTAACTCTGGGAAGAACAGACACTGACTGAGATTCTTCTTGTTAATAGTTGACTGGCAAGATGGGGAGGAGAGGCATGAAATACCACTGTGGAAGCAGAACCAGCGGACGATGTGCAGGGACACATAAAAATTATGGCACTGATGTAACTTAAAGTGCAAAAGATTTGTGGACAGATGGTCGTTACAGCAACTGTTAATGGTTACTGAGGGTGGTGTAAAAAATGATCTTGGCCACTAAAGAGAAGTGAACCACTGTCTTATCTCTTGGTGACCCAGAAACTCACATCAACTTTTGTGGTGAAATTAATGATTAGAAAACATCAGCATTAACCCATAACAGTAACAATGACTCATACAGACAACTCATAGCAATGTTACTACTGCAACTGACAGCAGCATTACAGTAACATAATCATAATAGCTGTGTTAACTAATAACAGCAACCAGTGATGCTACGACTGAGCACAGGCTTAGGTTTAAAGTTAGGGTTAGGCTTAATTTTTGCTCCAGTGTCACACCAAAGCAGCATATCAGCTGAGCCAGAGGGGGACTGACCAAAGATGAAGTTTTGTGGACCAAAGGGGCACATGAGTGCAGTAAGTGCGCATCTAGTGCCCACAGAAGGGGTCTTTGGGGGCCACTTACACCAAATAGATCATCTCTCAAGTGCCCTTGTAGGGTTGACATCAGGGTCAAAAAAAGACACATTGAATTGCCTGATAAACGCGGACGCACCCTGCTTGAAAGAGCATTTAGTGCCCTTCCTCAGCCCTCAAATGTAGATTTTATGCAGCTGTTCTCTCTAATCACTGCAGCTGCATTTTCATTTCAGGTATAAATGAACGCATAAAGCCTGAGGGAAATATTAGAAAGGAAAGGGCTAGTTCAACTGATCATATGTATGAGCAGTGAAAAATATGGCTTTGTCATTTTATTGTGACTGTTATGCAAAGTGCACCAATCCTTGCGGTTTTTGCTTCTGTGCTGCTATTATGCACTTTTTCTGAAATTTGGAGACTTGTGAAAGCAGAGCTGAAATACAAAATACAGCTCTGCCACTATTCTAACCGGTGAGTCTGTTTCCATTGATACTCACAGTACTGTACGGTATTTCTTATTTTTGTACACGTACACACTCTAAATACTGCATGATAGGAGTAGGCAGGAGATACAGGAAACAAAAACTTTACCTTAAAAAAAATCATACAGAGTTTGAGTCTTGGGAAACAGTTCTATGTTCTCAAAACTAAAAACCTCTTCACACGTGTGGGTTGGAGGGTTAGACTGAATATGCATCCCTGCTGCAGGCCTCGAATCTGTCCACGGACAAACTATCCAATTATCAGCACATCTCAGCCTCTGGTTTCCCTCCACCCTTCCTCCTCTACCGTACTGGAGGTGTTGATTGACTGTTACTCTGTGTCTCTCCACCTCCAACCGCAAAAAGGCACAGAGTCTGATCTCCATGGCAACTGAGACATTACCTGCAGTTGGGATGAGATGGTGAAACTTGACACCCCAAGTTAGAGGAGGAGAGGCAGAGAGAGCACGCGAGACGGCCAGAGTGAGTCACACAGCGCATGGGTGGGGTTTTAAATTGGTGATCAGGACATGATGCACTTGGAAAAAAAAATTATAATGTCCAAAACCAATTTGCCCATATTGCTGGCTCACATAGATTAATGCTTGTTTTCCATTACCCCTGAAAAACTATTCAGTTCACTGTTACAGTTACAGTTACTTTCTCACCTCCACACAGCTGGACAATGGTCGGACATAGCTAGCCCTAATCCGCCATGAGAAAGGTGTGGGAGGAGGCAGTTTATGAAGCTTTTCAACTATCCTGCAGTACACAGGCACCTTAATTCAGTCCAGTTTCTAATTTGCCTTTTTTGTCTCGTTTTGTCAACTGTCCCATTTATTGCCGTAATGCCTTTCGGTTACTCTGGGCAGTCATTACACAAAGGCCAACACACACATTTGCTCGCTTGATCTTTTATCTTTGAGCATTACTGAACTTTCTATTCACCTCTTTAGAGCAGTGAAAGGATCAGGCACAAAGGTGCTGACCACCCACCTTCACAGTGACAGCAGCAGCTCTCAGTGATCTGGACCCTGGAGTCTGTAATGTAGAGCAGGCAGAGCCCTGTCTCTTCTCCCTCTCCCTCTCATACATCTCAGGTGTCTTGCCAATCTAATTGGCACCAAATTCAGCTTCATTTCCATCAAGCGACTCAGTTAGCCCACATTGTGAGGAGTGCAGGCTCAGCAGAAACGAGGAAATGCAAAAAAAAATCTGTATTGAATTAAGTTGGGTTTGTGTGCTGCTGTGTGTGAGCAAGTGGTGCGAGTAAAATTTCGTCTCTGTGCAGAAATGAGGGACAGTCAAATATCTGAAAACAAAGGGGTGGCATTCATCACTGAGCCTTCAAAAAAAAGAAAGAAAGCAATGCAAAAAACCATCATTTGCACATTTGAATAACAACAGTCCTTGCCAGGACTCCACAGATGTCAACTCAGCACTTTGCTGCCAAATCCCCTCTCTTCCCTTCCCTACAGGCTTTTCCATTCACATATTCTCATCTGTCCATCCACCCACACAGTGACAGCTGATTGATTCCCTCCTATCATTAGGACCTGCAGGCCGCAAGACAACACAATCAGAAAAAGAATCTGACCATGCATCTCTGGTCCAGCCATCTGATCATAGTGCTAAACTACAAATCTGGGTATTTGTTGTAAACAGTATACAGTAAGACCATACATCCCCTCAGTGACCAATTACTGCTACTCTCCACTTCCTCCTCAGCCAATTACAACTCTCAGATGTGGCTATGGGAGCAATGTATCACAGACTATGCACACACACGCATACATGCACACGCGCAAACACACACATTATTGTGGAGTTGTGGTGGAGGATGGACCCAGGGCACTTGTTCAGTTTTGTTCCGACGCTGCTCAGTGTTGCCCAAAGAAGGCGAAGAAAACTTTCAATTGTCAAGGCATGACAATTGTCACCTGTCTGCCTGATTCTCCATTACATCTCGGTCAGCCTGCCTGTCCAGATAGTCAGACTGTTTGTCTGCACTGTTATCTGTTTGTCTGGTTACATCTTTGTGTTGCTGCCTGTCTGTCTGGTCTGTTCATCTGTAGTATCTACCTGTTTGTCTCTTGTTCAAAATGCATCACCTGCTGTCTTTAGAAGGACTCGCATTGGACACATGGACAAATGGAGTGCAGTCTGTGTGTGAAAATGGACAACATTGTAAACGAGTGAGAGAAGGTAGGTTAGAGAAAGGAATCACCGTTGTAACTACCTGTAACTACCGTAGCTGTAACAGACAAAAATAGCAAGTACGAATTATGACAAACTATGTCAGACCCACACAGGTCACAGGACAGACATGCATTCAAACTACATAGCATGACAGCACAGATGATACCTTATGGATCAGTATGCCACTAATAGCTAAAAACAGTATCGTCCTTTAAGCAGCATCTGTTTGCCCAGAGTTGATTTTATCATTGATGGTTTAACTGAATGGACACATCACATTATTATACCATCATCTATAACATGTTAGGGAGCTTTTCTACATGTTTGAAGAGCCAGAGATCAAAAAAGACATTGTTGGATTTGTGTTGAGACAAAGGAAAGGAAAAAACAGCACATTATTTTTTGTTTGTTCAACATCAACTTTCATTTTTTTTGTCTTACTGAAGGCAGGGACCGAGGGAAATGAAAGTTGTGCAAACAAAAAAAAGTGACACATTGACAAAAAGATTGGACACACTGCATAACCCTTCTCTGTTCCACTTTCCTGCTGCAAACCATGTGGAAAGACTGACATCAGGGGGCAAAGCTGATGTGCTATTCCTCACATCAGTGTTTTCAAAGGAACTCAGTCAGGATTCAAATGCAGTTTGAAGAAAGATTAGACTTCCTATCCAAAGCTAAAAGCTATTTTTCCAGAGCCATTTCATGTGGGCAAGGTGAGTTATTCTTCATGCTGGTATGTTAGATTATACCGCACAGTTATCCTGCACTGTGAGGAGGACCAATTTTCAAATGGGGGTCCCGAAACACTACAGTGACACGCACACAGTAAAAACAATCTCGCCATCCATTTCAAGTCTGACAACTGAACTCAGCCTTGTGGATGTCCCTGCCATCTCTCAACTCATTTTTTAAGTTGAAAATGCCTCTAGATTTTGCCACTCTCCCCTGCTCCCTGCAGAGGTGTTATATGTCTACAAAATGACTGCCAAAGGCTGGGGGTCAATACAATACTTCTTCTATGATTTGTGAGAGTTGTCGCAGGCAGTGCACAGTGTAAAAGAGTACAGCGGGGTCTCTGTAGACATCATTATATTGATCTATACTCTATACATGTGTCATCGCAGTGATCAATGATGGCAGTAAGACAAAGACTATTAGCCCAATCAAGGCTGAACAAAGACGTCGCCCATCTGCACTATGATTCAGTTGTCTCCTCACACTCATACCTATTCATAACTCTACTGTTCAACATTAGCCATCCATCATGAGGGAGCTTGACAACCTGTGTGATTTATTCAGTCTCAGCCATGAAGTAGATATTGCACAGTCTGGACAGAACAAGCCTGAGGGATCTCTCCCAACAGGGCAGATTTACATCCATCCACCCGCGCGTGTGTGTGTGTGTGTGTGTGCGTGTGTGTGAGTGCGTGTGTGTGTGTGTCTTGGCTCAACAGCTGTATCCGTCAGCAGAAACATGTAAGCGTGCTGATGCAGGGGATAAAAAGGCACACACCAACACAGTCACGCTGACAGGAGGCTGTGGAGTGCGTCGATGCAAGATCAATACAGCAACAAATAAATCAACAGGACCTTAGGGCCCTCATACCTGATCTTTAGGTTAAGTGGGAAATGGGTGTAATTAGAGCAGGATGCTCTCTTACACATTTTGAATCCAGTATGCAGGAGAACAAGAGCACATTAGCATAACAGGAAGACTGCTAAAGGTCATTGGTTTGTTGTCACAGCAGTCATCGGGGGTCATTTTGTATCCCTTCCTAATAAAGATGCTAAATACGACTGTGACAGGATGTCATTGGATAAAGTATTTTTACACAGTAAACAAAACATGCAGATGTTAAAAAGGGCGAGATTGTTTCTTTACAGCCATGACCCTGCCAATCAATAACCTTTCTCTTTTCAAAGAGAAACATGCTTCCTTGTCTGGATAATTCCTACATCAATGTAATGAAGTCAGTCAACTGGAAAATGTCACCTACTGGCTTCTCTTGATACCAGTTTGTTCTGGTTATCAGCAGTGGCACTAACTGCTTGACCTCTTAACAATGCCAGAATCTGCTTCTTTCACAATCACACTAGAAATCAGAAATCAGAAAAAGCGTCTGATTTGATGAATGAGTAATATGGTCAACATATGCATCATCCCCCATTCAAAACCAAGTACCAGTAACAAGCCAAAAAACACTTCAGCATTCAGTAGCAGTGACTCACCCCTGCAGCTCCTTGACAGACATGGAGATCTTGAGGTTATGTCCCAAAACATGGAGGGCGGTGAGGATGTCAGCCCACTGGACCATCTCTCCCAGAGGACCCCCCTTCAGCACTTTGGGGCTGAAAACATCTCCAGACTCCTCTGTCAGGAAGCCCACATGGACCAGGATCTGAAGGAGGACAGAGACACATTGTGGCGCAGAGTTAAAACAAAAGTGCTGAAGCTCCACCACAAAGCTCCACTTGAGAAGAATATCAACTGCAAGAATTACCATGGTCCTCAATATTCAGCCGCTTGTAGAGACTTTAAATTCCATTAATGACTACTTTTTATCTATATCAGTCTCTGACTATCATGATGCAAAGGTTTTATTACAACTTGAGTCTCAGTTCTATAGTCTGGGCCATCATTTTTATTAGTTATGAAAAGACTGTAATCGCCAAGATAATTAATGAGACGTATACGATCTTCTCACTGCTTGAGCTGTTATAAACTCTCTGATTATCCCTTAAAGTGGTAAAGTTCAAAGGTAAGGTTCAAAAAGGCATGAGTAAGTCTCTAAGTAACTTCCTTTTAATTTAATAATCATTTACTAACATTGACTAAATTTCTCCCAATACAATTTACTCATTGTGAATGATGTTATGCTGCTAATGAGGCCTTACTCTGTTACTTTATTTCACAATTTCAACAACTCAACAATTATTCTATGAAAAAGTTATTTTTCCTGTTGGATAATAAGCTGGAAAACATCCAGTCATTCTTCAGCATGGACCACAATGTACATCTATTAACACGACGCACTTTACAGACAACTGGTGATGCAGTCATTTATATACACATAATGGATAATGTGTATATTATAAAGCAAATTTTACTTAATCTGATTTACATTACATTACTAATATGTGTGTGTGTGTGTACTGTATAAAGTTAAGCTCCTTGAAAGTTAAACTTCCGCAGTGCAAACTGTTTTAATGAGTTTGAGGATTAGAATCATTAGAATTTCAGACTCTTCCAAAAGAAAATTATGGAAACTGAAAAGTAATTCTTTGAAATCCCCGATGAATTATCCCCTCATGCTCCAATGGAATAGCATGCACAAGCAGAAATCCATCATTATGGACTTTATGGTCCAACTCATTTCACATGCACAGTATGCCTATTCAGATAACTGCTGCACCTAATTCCTCAGCGCCTGACGGCAAAATCCCCCTTTGTTTTAAAACATCATATAACACGTGAAGGCATCTTCACAGTTTACATGTTGAACTATTGTTCAACGTTGCACTTACAGGATACAGTCCTGTCATGCATGTCCACCTAGCCACTGCACAATCAGTGCAACCCACTGAGAAATGAGCAACATGTTGCCTTTCACAGTGGATTAGACGCAGCCATGTCCAAACGATGCTCCGCTGAGTAATCCTGATTAACTAACGCAGCATGAACACCTCCATGCAACATACATAATGAGCTTAAGCCGGCTGTGTGGAGTTTGGTAGAAGGTTCTGACAGTGATTGCTCACGATGTTTGTCTTTCTCTGCTTGCGTGTACATGCATGTGCATCCTGTATCTGGATCTCCACAGCTTTGAACTGTAGAGATAATCATTAAAAAAGCTTCCAAGAGTTTTTAGATATGTCCCACAATGCACTCCTTTGTCCTCTCCATCATATTAGCTACAATGTATTAATGTATACATACTGCTATAACACATTACACATTTTATGATGCAGGAAAGCCTCAAGTTTTTAAAATTCTGAATTGTCTGTATGAAAAGAAAGCGGATATCTGATATTTAATGCTTTTAGATATTTATCATTATATATAGTGGTACAACTGCTTAAGTCATTCCACTGATGTCCAAAATGTATGTAAAACACTGGACAATGGTGTGTATGCAGCAGAGTCAAGCTCCAGTGACACTCCAGCTGGCGTGAAAAATCCCCTGATTTAATAAGCCTGCTCTATTAACTTCTGCTTCATAAAAAAGATAAGTGAAATTTAATTACAGTTTGGGTGGCAGATGGCAAGAGTGAGAATTCATGGCGCCAATACTATTCACTCTTTTGGCTTGGTGGCGGTTGTGGTGCTGGTGAGGGCGTATCACACAAACACTGGCAACAAAGCAGAAATGGAGACAGAAGGAGACGAATTTCACATACTGGCAGCAGCTCAGGAGCGCTGCTAAATAAATATGAGAAATATCACACAGAAGCAGCAGAGCTGATTAACTGTGGATTGGATTCTATAAAACTGGCATCCACACAGACACAAGTTAATAGGGAGAGAGATAAGAGTGCTTTCCAAAACCAGGCAACTTGCTCCCATAATCTAGAATGCTGAGGAGAGATTTCACCTTCTCTAATAGGCAGTAACAGAATTAGAGTGGAGTTCAATGAAACATATCAGGAGAACACTGGAGAAGAAATCTTTATATCGCAGAACAGGAATCAATAGCTAGACTGGAGAGGAGAGAGGAGCATGGGTGGGTGGCTTGCACTGTTTTACTGTGCAGATCATCGCCAACACACTGTCACATATTTGCTCACGCACTCACTTGAAAACGAAGCTGAACGGGTGGAAAAGCCACACAATGGGAAGTCAACAACAGAGGGAGTAACTCTCGAGCTAAAGCTGTGCTTTCTAATAAACTCCTGTATCACGGCCAGCTGCCTCCCCCAGGAATCTAATCACACACAAGAGAGTGGAGCTCTTTATACAGTGGACTTATGGTACTCCCAGATGGTGTGTGTGTCTGAGTGCATGTGTGTGTGTGTGCACACTAATGGATTTTGAATTTTATTTGTTTTTGTTTGTGCGCATTTGTTTCCCACTGACACACATCAATGAATCCAGTGTGTGTGGATGTTTGTGTGCGTTCGGCGTGGATGCTTGCTTGTTCCCCACGAGATTGGGGGATTCTTGAAAGGATGTGAAGCTGCTCTCTACTGTTAACATCCCATGGGGATCAAACACAAAGCCCTCTCAAACCCGCTGAGACAGACAGAGAGGTATGAGAACGACGAACTCGAGCTCAAATCTCTTGCTCACCTTTGCAACGCCCTGTCTGCCAGTGTGCGTATTCATGCACCACCCTTCAAATCAAGGTCTTTTCACAACATCCCTGTTCTGAATGTTTTGTGTGAGTGTGTGTGTGTGTGTGTGTGTGATTATATAACTGGGATAAGCTGTGGAAAAGGAAATCTATTGTCTTTCATGTTTTATGTAATATAAGTCTGTGTCTTAGTAAAATCCTTGGAAAGCCCTTGGTGCATACATACTGTATGAGAGCAGGAGAGCTGGAGTGGCTCTCCATTGCTTTGCTCTGCCCCACTCATCACTAACAGGCCAATGACAGAAGAATGCTAATGCTTGTTGCAAGATCTTGCATGTATGCGTATGTGTGTGTGTACTTAAGACCCTTTTTGCTCATGCACTTCTGAAGGTCGCAGCTGTCCAATGGAGAGCTACGGGTCGCAACACAAGCTGGCACTGCCAACCGCCACTCCTTTACCCTTACTTTCACCTTCTCCGTCATCCATTCACGCCTCTACAGACTACATTCCCCTCTTTCTTTCTCCTCACGTCTTTCCTCCTCGTTGTCATATTCCTCCGACCTGCCCCCCGCCTCCTCTTTCCTCCTAACTTTTACTCACCCCAAGCCCCACACATACACACATGCACGCATATACTCCTCACTTCACCTTCAATATCCCATTAGTCTACTACACTGTCTGCACTTCATCAGTCAGAGGTGACTACACTCTCAAGAGGGCAGACATATGCTGAAAAACATTAAAAGTGCATGCTCAACACATACGAAGCAGGCACAGAAACTAACACCAGACACGCAGTGAGTTCACTGCAGAAGGTTAACAGGATGAGGTCAGTGTCTTTAGATTTGTATTATTGTCTCTTTCCATTATAACCCGGCTAGCCTGAATTAGTCTCTTTTGATGTTGGGTAAAAAGACAGCAATTTCTTATACCCAAATATTCCATCAGCTATGTTATAATGGCTGAATGGGTTGACCCATGCTTTTCATTAGGTTTAATAATGGCACTTCAAAAAAAAAAAAAAAAGAGTTCTCACAAATGTCTAATTGCTTTGAAAGGGAAGCACGGCAAAAGGTTGATTGTATTCTTTCTGAACTCCACAACCACTGAGGAAATGGGCAGATTAGCAGCAAAATAAAAAGAAAGATTTCCTGGAATATCTAAGGCAGGTTTCTACCTCATCACTCAGCGAGGCACTCTGCATACAAAATCTCTCAAACGTCTATCTCTCAAATATATCTGACTGTAGAAAATCTCCTCTGCTGTGACTCTCACATAGTCAGTCTCATGCACAGAGACACACACACACACACACACACACACACACACACACACACACACACACCTCGCTTTGTGTTCTTTTGTCCGCTGCTGACAGTTAAAAAGGATCATCTTGCTTTTTTCTCTCAATTTCCTCTCCAACCTTTCTCCCTCTGTACTTGCCTCTGTGCTCTGCTAATTCATTCTTTTTCTGAGTAAACATCCACTATGCTTACAATCAAAGAGAAGGCCAAACGAGGAAAAAAGAACTGAATCAACAGAGCCCCACTGGAAATTGTAAAGACCGCACACTCAAGCAGAATGCTAACATTGCTATTGCAAACAGGGATTTTGTCAAAGACAAAGGTTAGGCGAGTGCAAGGCCACAGTCAATTCACATCAGACAATGTTTTTTTTTTTCAAGTCAGAGTTAATTAAAATCAAACAGTGCTCTCCTTCTCAAAGTGAGCGCTTATGTTTAAGTTTAAATGAAAATTAATCTTCCTAGGGTGGGAGGAGGTTGACAGTCAAAAATGGCAAATTAGCCTGGTAGAGAAGGAAATTTCATTTTAAAATAAAACGTATGAGATTAATGTCCAATTAGCAGTCACGCACACACGCACAGACCCACACCGACAGACGCGGAGCACAGAAAGGCACACATTTTTATGTCCATCTCTAATTATTATGATAAACAGCTTCTGACAGCCAAGGCGAGCTCTTATAAATACCAGGACATCTGCTGTTGCAATAGCAGCAGCGCGTTGTAAAGCATATACGCTGTTCAAGCAGCCGCGGAGCCATGATGGAGGATAACAAATCCTTCCGTGCACTACAAGAAAGGAGAACATCAATCTTGGTGACAAAGGACTATTTCCACCCCTGTTAACTTATTTTAGAGAGAGACGGGGGCAGAGAGAAACATTTTGGGAGAAGAAGCAGACTGTGTGCTCAATCTGCCTTCTCACGTTAACTCGTTAATTTATCACTATTTTCTGAACAAAAAGATTATGAGTGGACTCAGAGCAGGGTGAGAAATGCTAAAAGCGAGGAGGCTTGACAGAGCTAAAAGGTGGTGTGGTGAAAGGTTACATGCAGTGAAAAAAAGTTTCCAAGAGTCCCAAAGTTTTAATTATATATCGCTTTCGTTGACATTTGCAAAAGTAAGCCTTTGAATTATACCCTTGGTTTTATATTAACCAATTTTTAATGAAATACCCACCTTGGTCTTCCACTCTTTGCACATCTCAGCAGTGCTTCACGACTCCCCTCTCCACCTCCATCAATCCTTTCCTAATCCATATTCTACTGTACCTTCCCCACCACCGTCCACCCCCCTCTTGTTCCTCCTTTCTCATCTCATTCTTCTCCCTCTGGCACTGGCACGCGCTTGGCATTTCATCATAATCCTAGCATTTGTCATCATCATTTCTCACCTCCTTTCTCCCTTTCATTTCTTCTCCCTCATCTGTCCTCACAAGTCTTTCTTCCTTTCTCTCACTCTGTAGTATGGCTTGAAGCAGGAAGTAGCTAAGTCCATACTGCGTAACCAAAATGAGGTTTAACACTATAACACAGCACTAAATTCGTAGTCTGTGGTATACAGCTTTGATGAGCATTTTCAACAGGTACATACAGACATTTACACACCAATTACAGGAGAAGAATGTAGACGTTAGTGATGGATGGCAGCCTATCATTACCTCGTCTATAATTTTTCTCCAACCATCATTCAAACTGAGAAGCCTCAAGAGGCATCTGAAAAAGGCTTTTTAAGCCCAACTACCAAAGTGGAAAACAATCTTTGCCGTTCCTCTGAATTTTAAGACTTTTAGCTAAACTTGAGACATCCATTACTTCATTTGTGGAGTCTATAAGCTGAACTGCATGTGCTCATGTGTTTCACACTGTACTGTTCAGTTGTGTTGTTGTACTCCTCCTCTAGCCCCCTCCCTCCTGCACATATTTCATGTACACTATCACCGCTGTGCATCGATATGCATTGTAACATTTAAGCTCTTGATCTCTAGCCTTACAAATAAAAAAAGGTTATTATAGTACCTCATCACCAGTTGAGAGAATAAACACTTCACCTATTTCGTTCTCACCCAACATCCTGCATCAGTAATCAGCCTTTCCTTTTCATCCCTCCCCTCCCTCTCTCACCTTCTTCTGGTCCCTCCACCGTTGCTCCAGCTTGGCATCCAGACGGTTGGCGGCCATCGCCCACTGTTGTGCAAGGCGGCGGATTCGCCGCTTCATGAAACTGAGGGACTCCTTTCCCGTCCCGACCTGGTCCAGCAGGACAGAGAGGTCTGTGCGGAAGGCAGCCTGGGAGGGCGATGGATAGAAAGTAAAAGGAGACGGAAAGAAGTGAGGACAAAGAATAAGAAGGTGGACAAGTACAAAAGACGTTTTAAATCTGACATTTTGACCAGCTATGTGGGCGCTAGTGTCAGTGGGTCAGCCACTTTGATGCAGACAGAAATATCTCAACAACTATTTGATGGATTTTTGGGAATTTCGGTGCAGATCTTAAGAGAAGAAGAATCAGAGAGGACAGTCCCCTTTATTTGTCACACACTACATGCACATGCATACACACGTCATGCATTGGTAAAATTTTTCCTCTGCTTTTGGCCCATCCTGGTAAGTCCTTCCTCCGCGGCACACCAGGAGTGGTGGGCTGCCAGCCGACCAGCGCCCGGGGAACTCTGCCCAGTGGATGAAATACTACTCTGTCCTGACTCAAGTGCTACCAATAATATACCAACATTTCAGTGTGATTTGGTGCAGACAATCATGGTCTTCTTTAGTTTTGGTGATCCTCTGACTTTTCATCCAGCATCTTCATCAGCCTGGAACTTCAATCTGTCCAATACTGTCTTATCTTTTAAATGGTTTGGATTTCTCATAGAGCTGTTAACATGGCTGGAGACTCTCATAAAGAAAAGATGTGAAAGAGGAGTGTGCCATCTGCAGATTTAATTTAAGAACATCAGCTGACGTAACTTGTGCATGAATATCTTTTTCTTGAGTGTCATGGTAATTCTGTTTTCTATGCAAATGCAGGAAAACATTTACTGGTTGATTTTTAAAAGACTAAACCATTTTGCAACATGATGCAATATTTGCCTTGTCAAGGCCAATATTTTAGACAAGCGTCTCAAAGAGAGCTTCGTTCACGGTGCTGTTTGTTTTACTATTTCGAGGCTCCTTTTAGTTCCCCTGTCAAAGGAAAGTATGGAAAGAGTTTAGAAAAGCATGCATTTTCTAACTAATGCTCTGAACAATCATGGCTTGGCTCTTCTGAGAGCAACCTTGGCTGAGCCCTGTTTGTGTGCAAGATACAGGACGACTGTAATATTTCAGTAATTTGGCTAACAAGGTAAGATGGAGATATATGTCTTCATTTACACTGACATTCTGCTTTACCTCCTGAAAATTACCCTGCTGCCACAAATAAAGTAAAAAAACATGGTGAAACCACACACACAGACATAACGCACATACATCACTTTAATAACTACTTCACTCAAGTCATGATTGCTCTGTGTTCCCAAACACACACCTTAAAAGGCTGACAAAGCCTCTCAGTATGAGTGTGTGCAGTGAAGACTCTTGTTATCACTGCACAGGTTTGTCCAAGAGGGCACCTTCACCTGCGTTGTGCCGCCGAAGTGAGGAACAAAACAGTTAATCTTGAAATAAAGGCAATTACAGCGACCTGTGATAAAATGCGGTCACTATTAACCTTAAACTTAAGCGTGGAGGATTTTAGTGTTCCTTTATAAAAGTCAGCAAGAGGAACAGCGGCGGACTTTCACTACTCAATTTGTGAAAGTTACAAATTATGGTGCTGTTAAGAAGAAAAAGAGATAGCCGGACACTGTGTGTATGTATGTTGTTGTGGGTGTGACCCTGCAAACTGACGCCGCTCCATGACCTCATAGTCAAAACTAGAGAGTAGGGGACAATGAAGCGGGGGGGTCAGGCCTCACTTTAATCAGTGGAGCGTGAAGACGGTAAGATGGAGGTTATCTATTATGAAGTAATGAGGGCAGACTTTTCACACCCCAGTGAATGAACAGCATGTTTTGAGCAAAAGGACTGTGAGCCCTCTTCTTTCCACTGTTTTGATTAGTGCCGTGGACATGTGACTGACAACTTGACAACCACCATTAATCACACTCTTCAATTTTAATTTTCTGTGTCTGTTTTTATTAAAGGCTGTCTAAAACTGAAAATATAAAACGCAATAATTTGGAAGAAATAACACGGTGGGACAAATACATTTTTTCTATAAAAACCATAATTATAACTGAACCACATCTTATCTGTCAGTTCCAGCAGATGACTGAAAACAATATTGCTTGTCTGAGGTGTTTTTTTTCCCCTCACGCCTAACATTCTCATTTTAACTCCCTTGACTCAACTCTATCCATTGCAGGACTGAAGTTTTCATTTTCCACAAAAACAAGCAACTAACCATTAAGGTCACTGTGTTTATTTAGGCGTCACCAGCACAGAAAAGCTTAACAATGACGGGTTCATAAGAAGGGCAAGTATGTGCATGTTGTTAACATGTTTTATTCATATACTGAGAAAAGAACCAGGATTCTTCTCTACTTCACACTACGCAGTGGTCAACAATTAAAAACCTGTACATTTTCTTACCATGACTGCGTTTCACAATGGCTTACACAACTCATCTACATTCTTACTTGGATATATGACAGCTAAATGAAACAAATGTGAAGACGGTGAAATACAGTAGAGGCTGCTCCTAATAACAAGCTGAACTCTTCAGCCCTCACGTCTACCCTGACAGTATTTTATGAATTTCTAAAGGAACGGTTGCCCTGATTTCCCATTAATTTGTACCACTGTAGTAGTTCCACATAACCTCGGTGAACTGAGCGCGCCTGGACTGTCTGAGGTAATAGCCTAGTTACTTATTAATTTTTATTTTCTTGGCTTTTTTTAAGCAAATATACAGGAAATAGAGCAGATCTGCAACACGCACTGCTACATTGATACATTCCTATGGTATGCAGCTTGCTGAATACAACATTCAGAGCAATTTAAACTATTTTTCCAGGACAGGAAGGTTGAAAAACATGTCTCTTGGTTACTCAGACTCTGCAGTGTAGACGATACTCCTACACACTGCATCTGCTCTTTCTCATCACAGACAGAAGTGCTTTACCTCTAATGTACCATTTGGGTTGTGCATATTGTTTAGATGGTTGTTTCAACCTTAAGCCATTTCTCATTTCAAAATACTTAGTGACCCGTGTATGTTTAAATAATTAACTCAGGGTCGAATGAAATGAGCGATCTTAATACTTTCAAGTGGTCATAACACTATGTGTAGGCATTGTTGTGTTTATGTACAGTACAGTAAGCTGCAATACCAGTTCCTGCTTTCATGGTGCATGTAAGCAGCATTATTAGTTGCTACACTGAGCCAAGCATAATCACTTGTGTGTTTACTGCACATCCGTCAATTTGCTTTCACCAGCTGTGCATGTGTGTCTGAGTACATCTGTATGTATGTCCATGGGAACATCTCATTTAGCTGGTGTCTGTTTTCACTGTGCGTCTGTGAGTACTCCCCTCACCTGTCTCTTGGGGGCCTTCGCCTGCTGTGCATGCTGGGTGGGGGGGCTGCTGTGGTTCCTCCAGGGCAGTGGGGGGCAGAACCACTCCACCTCACTCAGGTAGATGAGGAAAGAGCAGTCCGAGCCGTCGACACCATAGAAGGCATAGCAAGGGTCTGACGTCCAGCGTGCACGCATCCACTGGATGGTACACAGAGAACATGTGCATTAAGTGCAATTTACATTCCCACACCAACAAAAATCACACCAACAAAGGGTAAAACTGAAAAACAGCAGGTCAGAAGGGATTATGAGTTATTTTCTAACCTGATCCTTACTTTGGATGTCACACCCCTGTTAACTGTCCCACCACCTGTCCACACCTGCTGTACCAGCAAATTCCAAATGAAAATAACACATTGATTGAAACACTCACATCTACTTTCCCTGGACACTCTGGAAAGCGGGGGTCTCTTGGTACTTCACACTGGTTTGACGTCCCGTCTCTCACTGCTGAAAAGGTACAGTGAATAAAATTTTACCTTCAGTAAGAAAGCATTAAAATATTTCTTGTAAAACACCAGCAACAAACAAGGATCCACTCCCATTTTCAAATATTAAGCTAAACCAATATTTTCCTCTTGGAAGTGAAGTTGCAAGCCTTTGCTTTACCCACAGTCACTGCTTCATTAGTCTATAGGCTCGCTGGCTTAGCTCACTTAATTCAGATTGCTTTAATATGAATATTTATCTTCCAGTGAAGAAAACTATTCCAACTGCAATCAACCAGTGTAATAATATCTATCAGGTCATTGAGCAGCATATGGTGCATGTCAAAGTCTTCTTAAAAGTCAGGTTTTATTTCTTAAACCAAAGCATTTGTACAAAATGACTGCAGATATGAACGTCTTTGACCCACAGGCTCACCCCTCAGAGCCTCCAGGTCACAGCGTCGCTCACATCAACGGCTTCTCTCCACTCGACAGTTGATGGTGCTCTCTCCATCATCATTAGCATCATCACTTGCAGCGTATGCCATGTGTGTGTGTGTGTGTGTGTGTGCCATCAGTGGCCATAAATCTCTGTGGTTTCCCCTTCGCAACATCACATCATATCGGCTCTACTGCAGTGCACGCTATTCACTGGGCTCTGACAAAGCAGCACAGCCTGTCTGCCCCTGCTGCCAACCATCCCAGGGTTATGCTAGCAAGCACGTCTGCTCACTTAGGCTACACTCACTGCATTAATTGCTCCACTGACTTAGTTAACTGCCTCTCTGCTGCCGATGTGAGGAAAAGCACCAAAGAGAGTGACAGAGGGAGAGAGAAAGAACTGGAATGATATCTTCCGAGAAGAGAAGAAATGCAGCTTTAATTTCAATTTCTCAATCCCCCTCCTTTCTCTCTCTCTGGACCAACAAATTTGCCTTCTCTCTAGGTTGCGTCTGTTTCCATTTGCCTAATGAAAAAGAGACATTTCTCCACATAAGTCTTCCCTGGGGCTTCTCTCTACATCTGAAAACACACACACTGAGAAACACACACCGCTTACAAATATCATTACAATAGCAGCCACTGTAGCAACAATTGGAAATGTGGTCAACTAGCTTGATAAAAACTTGACTCCTGTCCCTGCAAGACAGCACATAAAAGCATTGTATGTGCTTGAGGGGAAGGAAATTCTAATCACGTCCTCTTTCTGTCTCTCTCTGCTGTCATTCCCTCTTGCACACGCCTGACCACGAGATAAATAAACTGCCACTGAGCCGTATGATAATAAAGTCTGCCGGCAGTGTTTCAATTCATCTGTGATTAGAGAAAACAGCAGTGTTTTCATTTTGCCGTGTGCCGTCGTCCCTGCAGATGCAGCGGGGAAAAACAGATGAAAAAAGGAGATGTAATGCTCATTTATTCTCTTGTAAAGAATTGGGCAATTACCCTCGAGAGAAGAAGTGAGAGAGGAGAATAAGGAGGAAAAAATGATCACAATGGTGATTGTGTGTGTGTGTGTGTGTGTGTGTGTGCGTGCGCGCGCGCGCATGTATAGAACTGTCACAAGCTTGGTTTTATTTAGGTTTTGATTAAAAATGTGCAAGAGTCACCAAACAGAAAACAGCAGGGTTGGCTGGAAACAATAAAGCGAAGATGAGATACACACAGATGACCACAGCGTTCTTCCCAGACGACTCGATTACTCACATTTATCTTCTTACCAACCTAAAAATAATGTAAAATCAATCTTCAATCCAACTCCAAATTATTCCTGGTTGTGACTGCAAGGTTAAGACAGAGTTTGAGAATATGATGGAAATTTTACATGAGATGCTGTGCTTACTTTAAGATTTCAGATTTGCTGTAATTGCATAGAGTATTGCCTTTCTTTCAGTTCAGTGCTTTTCTGTGGAGAGCTGAAACAGTCACCTGTGTATTTTGGTAAGACGTCTAGACGTGATTTGTGTCAGAGGAAAAATCAGCTAGATTGCCTCACTTAAACAAGTCTGTGAGTGTGTTTGACATGTTTGTCTCTCTCTCTCTTACTCTGCATGTGTGTGTCTGCAGATCTGTTTGTTGTGTCTGTTCTCTGTTCTGTTGTAACAGCAGCAACTGAGGTTTCACTCCAACACAAGTTGACAGCTGTGCCTGAGCCCAGCTGTGCTTCAAGTTTAACATTACTGAAGAATTACACTTAATGCAGCTTTTTTTCCTCTTTTGTTTACCAGCGCCCTTCTACCCATGAGAGAACGGATAGAACCCAGTACTTTGACAATGTAGAGCTATTGTCCTAAATGTACTTATCACTCAAGTAATACTAAGTATTGTGCATTACTCTCTAGTCTTTTGCACATATGTTAAAATTTTATGCCAGTTTTGTGCTGAAGAACTTCTGGTTGGTGGTGTGTACTATTATGCACGGTTCATTGCAGTATGACACCATATATACTGTCACTGGTATTGGGTGTCTGCCATGTGTGCACTATACCTTTGATTGTTTTTACTGTGCATGTTTTTATTGTGTATGTTTGACTTTGTGACCACAATGCAAAAACAATTCCCCTGGGGATAATAAAGCTATCTGTCACATAAATGCAAAGTAATGTAACAAAGAGGCTGTTGTCAGGTGTAAATGTACACGTTTGAGATGAGTGGACTGTATGGGATTATTTAGTGTTGTGTAGATGTGTGTGTGTGTGTGTGTGTGTGTGTGTGTGTTTTCTCATATCTATCTGTATCTTATCTAAACATAAAGGAAAGTAAAACGGGAGGGTAAAGGCATTTCACATCGATGATGATGATGATGATGATTGCTACTGTACCTCTTCCTTGTACTATACTGTTTTGCAATATCTGCTCCACCCTGATGGCCATGTTGGACACATTCTGGGCTATAGCTTGGATCTTCTCCACCAGGCCGGCTGGTTGAAACCTGCACACAAACAACAACACACAAACATAGAGTAAAGAACGGCTGCAGGCACATGGAAATGAGAGTTACCCTCACACTGTTGCCACACAATGTAAAGTTAATTAAAAATAAAGTGCCTTGGACAAGAAGCATGTACCTCTGCATCAAGTACAGCCTTTAATCCTGCACTGGCACCCAAAGCTATAAACAGCTATAAATATCTCTCATCACGGAGTCTTTCTGTTACGATGGCATCAGCTCCTCTTCAGTCCTTTCTCTGCTGCTTCCTCCCTCACTATAATCACAGGCCGGTCTCTCTCCTCTTAAGTTATTCCCAACTTCTGTGTTTCATTCTTGTTTCTACATTTTTCCTATCTTTCTCCCACTCCTCTTCCTTGCCAGTCTTTCTCTGCTTCCCCTCCCTCCATTTTTTCATCTCAACAGATGTAAGTGTTCGCGGGAGATGCAAATTGTTAGACACTTGGTTGGAGCGTGAAATAGAAAAAGACCTGTGCTGTTAATACCACTTCCTCTGTAGGGTGAGAGACTTCTCATTCACATAATAAGATGTGTGGGGAATGTGTGTGTGTTTGTTGTGTGAATGCATTTGCATCGATTTGTGTGCTCATTGTAGTTCTGCATATTTCCAAAGCATCTCGCTGCATGATTGCACATCACACACAGCCAAGCCTGTGTAACCACACACGCTCATACTGCTGTGCCCATTATGTCCATTTAAATGACTTGATTTCAGTGTAGATTGCATGTGTGTGTGTGTGTGTGTGTGTGTGTGTGTGTGTGTGCGCGTACGTGCCTTTCTGTCTCTCTGTATTGTCTAATCAGCAGATGGTATTAACCCTCATTAAAGCCAGAGGCTTAAATGCGGCATAATAACACATCAGAAAAGATGATCAGAATTATTGATTGTGTGTGTGTGTGTGTGTGTGTGTGTGTGTGTGTGTGTACAGGATGGAATGCAAGGCTGCTTGACTAATACAACAGCAACAGCAGCTGCATGAAAATGAACTAAAATAAAACAGGAGGCGGCCATAAAAGTCACAGAAAGTTTCAACAGCATTAACAGCCTTGTAAATGTCATTTGTAAACATCACTAAATGTGTTTTCGCCCTGTTTAATACGTTTACTACAACAGAGAAGCCATTATTCCATAGCCGTACATTTCAGGTGCAAGTTATAATATAATGTCCAGTATTTCTGTTGCTTTTACATAAACATACATTATTTCTGTATCTTTGCCTTCCTGCTGTACATTCACCAAATTCATTTTAATTTGGTGAATTAAAAAAATTTTCCAGGCCAAATGGGATACATTATCCTTCCAGCATGTTCTGTCTGCTGCTTGGTCTCCTCCCAGTTGGATGAGCCAAGAATACCTCCGCAGAGGAGCCTCGAGGTTTCATCTGAACTAAATGCCAAAACCACCTTAACTGACCCCCGCTGAATGTGAAGGACCAGCAGGGCTACAGTGCATCATCTCCAAGAGTGAGCCCAGCCAGCCCTGAAGGAAATTCATTTTGGTAGCATTTATCTGTGATCTTATTCTTTTGGCCATTACCCAAAGCTCATGATCATTGGTGAGGGGATGTAGATTGACCAGTAAGAGCTTTGCCTTCAGGCTCAACTTCGTCTTCACCACGACGGTTGTAGACAGCGTCTGCATTACTGCTGATGCATCATCAATCAGCCTGTAGATCTCCATCTTACCCACACTTGTGAATGAGACTACAATACACATTAACTCTTTCACTTGGTGCAATGACCCTCTCCAAACACTGAAGAGGGCAGTGCACAGTTTTCCTGCCGAGTAGACTCGGAGGCGCTGATCATCGCCCCTGTAACTTCCCACTTGTTCGCACCCCATTCAGTGTTTTCTGTAAATGACCTCATCCCAGGAATATATTGCTAGGTAGGAATATATGAGTTGCGCCTTTTGACTCTCGCATTGTGGGATTATATCATAGTTTTCTCAGGACTTAACTTGCATTCTGCACCACCCATGCTGGAAAAAAAACAGCTGTGCTGGAACATTTTCATTTTGTCAGTTTGGTTATTTAGTGCGACAAATGGCATTCATCTCACCTGCTTAGAGTAGAAGCAGGTGAGATGAATGCCTTGGCATGAAAGCACCCTGAAACAGTTATCTAAATAAAAAGCATATGACAGAACTAATTCCAATTTCACTCTTTCATTCTGTGCAAGTGAGGCAAATACAGTGAATGCATTAGGAAAAGTCATTACCTTCATATTGTTTTATAATGAGAACCAATATTAGGCTATAAAGTTATGTTAAAACATTAATATTATTACATGGAGCATTACACAAAAGTTCCCAGCTGTACAGGGATTACAGCTACCATGGTACACATCCGACAAAAGATGCAATATATTTGGCCTGAAGGACAAAACCTTTGCTTGGTAAGGTGGGTTACCCCTGTTAGTGTAAAGCTCTCTTCGGTGGTGGTGGTGGGAGGGGGGGGGCTTGACTGTGACTGTGCAAGTCAGCCTCTATAAGACTTGACCTTCTAATCTTACCTCTTATGTCGGCTACAATGTGAACTCATGCCAAGAGATGAACACACAGAGAAGGAGAAAAGAAAAGAGTCATAGAAGGAGAGAGTAGGGCAGAGAAAGAGTACTGCACAATGAGACACAAAGAGGGCAAGACACAAAGACAGACAGAGAAACATACAGCGGGAGAGTGGAGAAAAAACTGGAATAAAAGCAGGCAGAAAATGAAGAGAAGGAGATCAACAATCCACAGCAAGCAGACCGAGAGTACCAGGGGTCTCTTTGTATTAAGAAAGAGAGATGATAAAATGAAGAGATCCTCTGTGCCTTCGTGTGGAAGCCAACAAATAGCTTCACTGGAACATTAAGCAATAATTATGATCAAAGAATACAGGGATATACATATTTGATGGCCCACTGTTGTGCGCTACTCGCAATGAAAATTCCTCCCGTTTGATGAATGTAGACAGTTGGCTCTTTTACAAATGAGGGAAACAAAACAGAAACGAGGAAGAGCAAAGAGATGACAAAATGGGAGGAAAGTATGAGGGGAGAAGATATGACAAGAGGAAATCCACTGACGGATGCCGAGCACAAGTAGAACACTCTGAAAAGAAGAAACTGAAAGAGCAGTGGGAGGAGAAAATCAATGGGAACTACAGGGAGTGTTTCTAAGGATACAATATGTTCTCATGTTCTCCTCATTTCTCCCAGCCTACCTCTCTATCTAATGAACTCATCTTCTTAAGGGAAGAGGACAGTTCTGGCAGCATCCCATCAACCAAAGCTGTTCAGGGCGAGGGATGCATGTGACAAGGTGTCAGCATGTGGGGCTTGTGCGTTTGGCTGATGTCCATTTGTCCCAACTTACTCCACCCCCACGTCGTGCTGTGAAAACATCACACTACACAGCTCTTACTCTGCCGCTTCTTCACAAATGCACACACACACATGCACGCATGCACACACACTCACTGTTTTTTCACATACAGTGGTAAAGAAAATTAGGTTTCAACAGCATTATTTATTTCTCCCACTGATCTATGCATGGAGGATCTGAGAAAAAAAAAAAAAACTCAAATGAAAGAAGAATTTAAGTGTCTCCTCTGCAGGCTACTTTGAGCAAAGCTGCAGTATGACATTGACTTGAGTGCTGTGGAAAAGAAGGCCTCCTGGGATAAAGGTTGTTACTGACGGAGCTTAGATGGGTGCTTAAGGGAGAAGAAATAGGTAAAGCCGAGCCAAAGCAGTGATCTTCAGAGAGAGTACGCCTAAGGGGAGACTTACCAATCTCCCCTCTCATCCGTTGCACAGTAAAACGGAGTGAATCAACTGCACATCCTTTTCCCCTCCCTCATCTCCCTCTTTCATTTTCTCAGGCTCTTTGCTGTCCCTCTCACTCCCTCCCTTCCTCCCTTGTTATTTTCCCTCAGTTTTCTGCTCTAACGAGTGGCTGCCCCGTGGGTGAATCACAGGCTGGGGCCTCAGACATCAAGTCCCATTCGCCGCTACACGGGAGTGTGTCAGCACCAATGAAGCTCACATGGAAATGAGACTCCTGCCCAGTGTGTATGTGTGTGTGTGTGTGTGTGTGTGTGTGTGTGTGTGTGTGTGTGCGCGTGTGTGTGTTTCTGTGAATGTGTTGCAGACTGGCCTGGATTTGGGATATGTTTTTATAAAGCTCTCTCTTCCCATTTGCTCCTCTCCCCGCTGGCAAAAATCACACTTTACCACGTCACTCATAGCCAACTACCTTTCTCACACACTCTCTCACCCTGTGTGTATGTGTGAGAGCAAAACAAAGAGGAAGAGTAGTAAGAAAATGTAGCTAAAAGACACAGGAGGCAAGAAAGGGAGGGCAGAGAGACAAAGAGATCGAGGCGGGAGGAGAGTGGAAATGAGTGATGGGATGAAAATCATTGGACTAAAGAGAGACTTAGGTCATCTCTGTGTGTGTGTGTGTGTGTGGGTAGCCATTAATCCTGCAGGCTATGTCCTCGGCCGGGGGTCTGTGCCCTGGTCTCACGCCCAGACTGGTCTTAACAAGTGTTACCTCAAGTGAACTAATACAGAGACACACACATGCATGATGCAGTTACACACACACACACAAACACACACACACTCACACACACACACACACACACACACACACATTTTATTGTCCTTCTTCAGCTGGGAGCCATCAAAGGGACCTCATCAAGACAAGAAGTGTGCATGTGTGTGTGTTTGTACGTGCCCACTAGTTTCTTTAGTCAATATCCTTTTATTTTGCTTCCTGAATCAAAACTTTCACTCCAGCTTTTATAGCAGCTTTTCTCTGAGGATCCATTCAGTCCTAACCAAACAATACTGTACTCAGAAAATAAATGGATTTTTTTCTTTTTCTTCTTCCATTTGCAGTGTGTTCTGACTTTGATTTCGTATTGTTCACAGAGCACTGCTGTCGAAGAGACCAACTTTCAAGGAGAACTCATTTAAGGATTAAACAAAGAAAGGTTAACTCCTTGTAGAAGAAGTTTATGTGCCAGTCTCTGAGCTTGGAGGAAGTTTTCTTCTTCTTCTTACATGATGTTTGGTCTCTGTGGGGAGTTTGATGTTTACTGCTTAGAAATCATCAAAATATTTTATGGCTTGCATCAATTTGTACAAACATGCATTTTAGACCAGCCTGGATATATAATTCATGTTTACAAGTCACGCATTTTAAACTCCTACATTTAAAGTAGCAGCTAAATAATTCTTCATTCAACAAAGCAAACCAGTGGTGGACTGAGGCCATGGGGTTCATGTTCATTTTGTCGGTGTAATCACAGACTCTGTAAGAACCAAAACATTGCTGTGCTTTCATTTAGTCATTTTTACAGTTGTAGCTTATGGAAATGTTATATTTCCCGGATAAGGTAATCACGTTTTAAAATGCAAAATGCCCCTTTCACTGTGCATTATCACTTTTATGATTAACAGCTCATTAGGGGTAATGCTTACAGAGGGTAGACAAATAAACAAAAATATTCTGTGAAAATGGAACTTAACTTTAAGGTAACTTCATCAGCTTTGCAACCTCTGCTACAAATGTGGGTAACAGGTTGAATGTAGTTGTAATGAACCAAGCTGAAGGCAGTGCTGCTGTGGATTAAGCCACCACAACTTAACTTTTACAAAACACTATTTTGATCATGCCAGCTATATTTTACCCACCAAAGACCAACTCTGCTAATAAAACATGCAGAGCGATTCACTGAATGTGAAAATTAAACTGGATCGACTAATACAAACACTGCCAATCGGCATCTTGAATAATGCAAAGGCGTGAACGCCTCCACTGGGATCCTTCCCATCTCTATCCTCCATCCCACACACTGTGAACTCCAAATGACATGCGCTGGTATTTTCAGACAGTAATAGAAAAAGGATAATTACCAATTGGGTTTGTTAAACAATAACTAATATTATGTGCCTTATGATGTAATTATCAGAATTGCTGCATGCAACAGTACAGTTCTGTCATTTGTTTCTACATTTTTAACTAATTTAAAGGCAGTGTAATGCATCTAGCTGTTGTTTATCTAAGTCTAGTGGCAAAGGGCAAGCTGTTCATTATTCATTCATTCATCTTCTATACCCCTGATTATCCCTTTTTGGGGTTGGGGGGGGTCACACATCATTCATTTCAGCTCTTCTGTTTGACCCTAATTACGCCCTGACTATAGCCCTCTATCCACCCAAACTACCCGCTTTGAGGCAATAACTAGAAATTGATTTCTGTTACAGTAACACACGCACACACTGCCCTGCTTAGAATCCCTGACAATAGACAGAGTTACATCCGTAGCGGGGCACTTCTCCCCAGTCGTGGCCTAAGAGTAGAATGGCTTCCCCGACATTAAACAGCCCATTACTAGGCATTGATTGCAATTAACACCTACGCTAGACCATATTAATCGCTCCATCCATCCGCTCTAGTGCCTCGGCGCAGATCTGAACCTGGGCGCTTATCCGGGATCATTTAACAAGGTTCGAGGAAGTGAGGGGATTTCTGTCAGTGTGTATCACATCACTCCTGAGTTTAGTCAGGCTGTTTGAAAATGAAAGGAGTCAGAATGAAGAGAATGTTAGATAGGGAAGACAAATTGGATGTTTTGGTATTAACGGGGCAAAAAGAGGAGCGGTTTGATAAAAGCAGTAGCAGCAAGGTCATACAAGACTCGTCTGTTTGCAGCAGTGATTTTGAGGTAATAGGCAGCAATTTCCACAAGTGATCATGAAGGGAAAAAAACGAGAGTGAAGATGAGAGTGAAATACAATAAGGCAAGGAGTGAAGAGGAGAGAAGACGGAAGGCATGACTACAGTGGAGGGAGAGAGATGATGTACGGCATGAATGACAATGAGGAATACATCTTAAATTTGATGGTGTAATTATAGAATTTCATATTTATCTGCCAATACGGACAAGTCATCTTACAAAGCTCTACCGGCTGCTCTCTGTTTATATACACCTGAGCTTAGCAAAGCACTCGTGACACTGTATCATACAAGAGCTGAATAGTGTGCATTATCTCTGTGTTAGAAATGCACCATTTGTGTAATTCATTTCCATTTATAAGAGGAAAGAACAATCCTTCTCTGGTACTGCCATATTATCAATTTTGTATCAAATTATGGCATTGATGTAATACTAAATATTACAGTTTTGCTTCAGGTCTGAAAAAGTATTTGGTGTTTTCACAGGAAGAATAACTAAGCATGTAACATATGTTGCATTATGAACATTAAGAAAGACTGATCTTGAACTGTGAGCTCTGCTGAATTTTGCCCATATATAAGCCTAACCAATAATGTACAACAGAGGTTCTCAAACTTATCACTAAAAGGTCCACATCTGATTTTCATTCACGGTCAGAGGTCCAGAACGACTGGTGATAACAAAATAACATTTAGTCAATGAATTAACGTCACATTTGACGTGACAGTATGAAACCAAGGTAGACAAGACTAAGACAGTTAGTCCATATTTCTGACTCAGACATATACTTAAAACTACATTTACACTAGTTGAAAAGATCGTATCCTTGACAAAATGAACTTGGCAGCAACAACACACAACGTCCTCCAGCAGTTAACATCACCACGACAATAATGTCCATGATATGGAAATCAGCCACATTAAAACCACATTGATCTGGGGACAGGATCGCTCGGAGTGATCTCCAGCTACACTGTATAGTTAAGGTCAATAACAATTTATTGATCAACAGAAAATTAATTTCAAAATAGAAAACATTACACTTCAGGTTATGTAGCCTATTCATGAGATGCGGTGGCAGGGGTCCTCAACTACATTTGCCCGAGGACCAAAATTTTTCTAAGCAGACACTGTGAGGGCTTTCAAAAAAGAAAAATAAAATATTTGGGTCTAATTAGGCTATTACTGTTTAATATCACCACCTTCTTCCAAAATTAATGAATCTATGTCAGTGTGAAGAGAATCCAAAATCCATAATGATAACTAGATACTTAACTGGAAAATGCTCTCAGACCTCCACCAAGGAGGCAGTCAGTGAATAAGTCCTTATCTCATTAAAAAGCTCCTCAAAAAATACAACAGTAGGCCAACGAAAAGAAACACCAGATGCCTCTTGCATCTAATAGACAAGTTTAGTGATTCTCCATGAGTATCTGTTTCTGCAGAACTGGTGAACTATGAATCATGAACTTTTTTGCTCGTTGCCAGGGCTTGGCAAGCTGATCGATGATCACTCTCAGGATGGGCTGGGCTCCATCCACCGGTTGAGAAACGTTAAACACGCACATTTTCTGAATTCATTAATATTCTTCAGGCTGAACATGACCAGCGAGCTGCCAGTTGCTGACATGGACTGGGTCCGGGTAGAGAAGAACGAAGCCTGAGCTTTGAGAAGCCCTGATGTACAATATTGCCCAATAACTTCACTTTAGATAACTGCAATTTGGAAAAAAATAAATTAATTAATGTGTTTTTAACAGATGAAGACCAACCTACACTCATGAAATTCACAGATTTGTTTTTGGAAAATATGTTTTAATGAAAGAAAGTAGAGGTATCAATCTTATGTGACTCTTATTTTGAAAATAAATGACATGACTTCCTCATCTAATGTGTGAATCTCCCTATAACCAGTGACATGTCGGAAGTACTGACTAATTTAATAAGACTTTTGCTGATTACCCAAACCAGTTAGCGCTAATGCAAAACCAGACTAAAAAAACTTCAGCATACCTGTTGATAGCAGAGCTGAGCTCATCCAGGCGCCGTGCGTCGGTGGTGGAGGTGTTGTCGAGTTTGGACAGGCTGTCCATCCTCTTCAGAATCACCTCCAGCATGTCACTGATCTTCCTCAGCACACCACGTGACTCCACACCTCCCAGCACTGAGTGTAGAAACAGACATGGAAGGAGAGGCAGGGGATGAATGAAAAGCTGGACAGTAGAGCACATAACAAACTTGCAGAACAGCATGAACATTAATCACAAAGCCCGCAGCTCTTCTGGCTCAATGCACTGTAGCTGGTTTTGGCTGTGGTCTTGCTTTGGACAACTGTCTCTATGCACTTCACTGCAATGCAGATCAAAAGCAAATTCCTGTCTGCAGTATGCCAAAAAAATGTCCCCTTAATAAGATTTGCAGAAAAGCATTCACTATCTACCTTCCATCTGTATTGCTTACCAGTGTTTTCTGACTAAAAAATTGATAGCTCTTTTGAAATTAAATATCTATTTAAAAAGCCCCCATTGCTCACTACTGGGCATTTTTTATGTAATAATACCTTTAGCTTATAACCCTAAACAACAAAGTTGGGCTGCAATAGAGCCAGCACTGACTACAAAAGAAAGAAAAGGAAGAGGTGCATGAAAATTTAAGGGTGAAATCCAAACACTCTCTCAAACAGGGGTAAGAGAATGGTATATGCCAGAAAAAGGTTCGATCTTCTGCCTCCGTGGTTCAGTTCACTGATTAAATCAGTTTTCAGACCGTCGCCATTAATTAACATTTGGGGCAGCCAACGTGCAATGTTCCCTAATTCATGTAATTACAAAACAATGATTGCACAAGACATATTTTCAAACAGAAGTAAACGTGTCCTTGTTCATAATAGAGATGACAGTTTTATGAACTGAAGCTCTATACAGTCTTTCAACTTGTGTGCTTGTCCCCATAATATGTAGAAAAAGTTTGCTATTACTGCCCAACTTAAATCCCATTTAGCCATCTTTTATATTAAAAAATAATCTAAATACTTTTTAAAGGTTTTGCTTCATTGTTGAACGGAAGAAAAAAAGTGTGTGTCTTGTCGTGTGTTTGATTGACTGCAGCTGGCATGGGCAAACAGCGTGCTGTTAGTAGCATTAAAGAGTAAAGACCAAACCAGCATCTAACTGACTGAAGAGACAGGCAGGTATGTTTAAATGGTACTGTTCAATGTGGTGCAGCTGAGCAGCTAATTAGCTATCTAGCCTGTGAAGTGACATTAGGAGTGCCTTTCCCTTTGAATGTTTGTTTGCTTACTCTTTCAACAAGCACATGTTCAGGTCAGGATGTGTGTTTGAAAGTTAGATAAGAAGCAGACTTCAGCAGGAAAGCCAGTGTGTGTTATTGTTCAGAGTCTGCGACTCTTGTGTTGTCTCACTGCTGCCTGGCTCAGTGTGATTTGATTGGCTGTATCCAAATAAGATTTCCATCCACACGGACGGATCACTGACAGTATTCCATCTCATTAATGCAAATATACGACATCTCTCCTCAAATGACAACACAGGACAAGTGATTTACAGAGCAGATATGTGCTGTGGCAGACATTTAAAAAAAAAAAAGAAAAAAAAAGCAATTTATTTTCAAGGATGACTTTCAAGTATGAATCAATTGGTATAAAAGCTGCTTTTTGTTTGTCAAGCTCTCCATTTACTCACCTTCTTTTTCCATTAGACAACCCCCCCATAATAATACCTCTTTGACCTCAATAGAGCAGGTCCTCTCCACTTGATCAGGTGTGTTAATCCTCACCCTTAAATATAAAAGCCAACAGTTTGACTATCTCAGTCTTTAACCTGTATATCTTCAGCCTGATCTCTCATTTCCTCTGCCAGCAGCAGTGCACATCACTCAGCGCTGTATTCTGATCTCTTGTCATAAACTGGCTTTTGTTAAGGCCAGACACCCAGACACTCTGGAGTCTGATGTCTGAATATGGGCTTACTTTTACATCCTTTGATACCCTTTGATATGAAAAAGAGACTTCCACCAAGACTCTGAGTTATGAAAAGCCAGGAACTAATTACGCTGGGGCACTCTTCTTTCTTGTCTGTGTCTGTGTGATGGCCAATTTAGTTCTTCCACCTAGCATGGCAGAGAAGGCTCTCCATGGACATAAAGGAGTGGTGGCATACGTGGCTGTGTGCATGGAGAGATGAACACATCTTTGGCCATCAGATGTGAAAAGGGGGGATTAACACATAAGCATGCACACAGAGAGGTAGAATATACTCTGACTGGTTAGAAGGTGTACAAGACCTCATTAGGCTAATTACACCAACAGCACCAGGGTCAGAGTGTGTGCATGTGAATTAGTAATGAATAAGTGATAGTGAATTAACCCTTATGCGATTAACCACTGAGAATATTGTTCATGTGTGGGTGTCTTGAGCCTGACTACACCATGGCATTGAGAGCTACAGTGACTAAATACTGGATCAGGCAAAAGCTAAGCTAGCTTTGACCAACAACTGCTGGACAGCTCTCACACACACAAGCTACATCACAGCTCCATCACTTAGTCAGTGCTGACTGGGAGCAGGGTTTCCTTTATCTGGTAATTGGTTGTTTTATGCTGGGAAAGTCTCTGAAAGTCACATATTTTCAAGTCTCTCCAGTCATAATGTCGGGTTGCTGAGTTAGATGTGAAAAAATTTTGGCTCTACATGCTGTTTCCCCCCCGCTGTTTCTCTGATGTTCGCCCTCTCTCTTGCTCTCTCTCTCCCCCATTTCCGTGAATTAAGGGTTTATTTTGACCAAACCGGAGATGGTGGTGATTGTGTAAACAGTATAAGCACAAACCAAGAAGGTTTTTGGTGAGTTTTATTTTGTTTCTGTCTAGTTTGAATGAAGTTTGATTTACAGTGAAAAAATGACTTGTGTAAATGGAGTCTGGTGGCTTTAGCAAGAGCGATTTAGTGGCTCCTTCACAAGAAGCTATGTCAAACACTTTTAGAGGATGTACATTGACGGTGTATAAACGCATTACACTGCAGTCCATTTCTCATTTGCCAGCTGTAGCACAATGACTCAATACTCAGTTTTGAAAATTGTTGACCCATTAGTCACTGAGACACAACACATGAGAAAATAAGGTCCATAAACATAGATAATATTTGACTGAAATTTCTCCCATTTGTCCAGGTCATTAAAACGTTCAAGGTCACGACTGAACCAGTTAACCACCAGTTAATGGCAAAGCAAAATCAACCACAACTGACCTACTGTGAATTCCACTCATAGCAGTCTAGAGTGAGGAAGGTGACTGAAAGGTAGAAAAACAGAAAAGCTTCCTAATCTTTGCAGAATGTGCCCCATGTACAGCATTTCATCCGTAACCTATGATATAACAACCGTAGATGAAAATGAGAAGAACAAATAGCTGTGAACCAAGAAGTGGTGAACAGCTTCTTCCTCTGAGCAAGACTCGTTTTTAAGAAGCGATTCTTGATCCTGTTTTTCCACTTTTAGCACACACACTGTATAAAGACACAAAGCAGATGTAGCCAGAGGTGCATGTATCATCAGTCTTTACAACAGAAAGGCTGCTTTCTGCTGGACATGTTGACATGAAAATGGAAGGAAAAACATCATTGAGAACATGCTTGACTGTTACATCACCAACTTTATCGACACCCTTGAAGACCCTGAAAACACTTTTACTCTGAGCTGAGGTGTCCTCTGTGAACACAATATCTTTTGTTTTAAAGAGGCACTAAGCTCAGACTCATGTACTTTTTGTACATTGTTCCACCTCAGTTGGAAAATTCTGTGAAAGTGACACCACAATGCAGTGAATAAATACGTAATGCCTGCTTTTTGCCATTTTAAGGGTATTTTTTTTGTTCTTCAATTACACAGATATCCTGATTCACTGCATCGTAGTAGCATTGTTACCATGGGGAATGTATTGTGTATCTAACATTATTGAGAAAAACTTGAAACCAAGTTCTCATTGGCTTTAACACCAGTGCATGTCCTGGATGATCAGATCCAAATAACAAAACCAATGGTAAGAATGACTTCCAGCAAGCCTCTCTAACATGTTAATGAACTATTGAGTGCAAATCCAATTAGCAGCCGTACACAAAAGTGTCAGGAAATGCAGGGTGGCTGGCAGATGGAAAACAAGCCAAACGGGGTGTTCACATTAAAAGTGACAATTTTAAAGGCTACATTCTAATTCAGAGGAAAGGAATGCTTGATGATCTATGTTTTGGTCATAGAACTCTGATTTCAGTACATGCATTTTAATGCCTGGTGCGAGTATAACTCAAGTATATAATACATTAACTCAATCCATATACTGGCACACATTATGCAAGCAAAGAAGGCTTAAGGCAATCTGTCCACTGAAATCATTAAATCTTCAGTACCCACACATGATGCAGTACACAGCCTAATAAGATACAGCTTGGGACATAAGGGACACATAGGTCAGAGTGTATTCTTCTAGTCTCCCATCAGAGGGCTTGGCAAGGCCCATATTGACACTGCAAACACCTGGAATACGCTTGCCGACCACTCTGTCAAACCCCATGTCTGCTGCTTGACAGGCAATTACAGCCAATGGGCTCCGGTGCCTAACAGCTCTGGTGCAAGGTCATTGTCTGCCTCGATCTCTACCAACAGCAGAAGGAATCCTAAGTTCAGTGAGTTATCTCCTCAGCGACAGATGTATTCGTCTCAGACTGGCAGTGTCATGTCCTTTGCCTGTGATGGATCACCCTGTCAGAATGCGCCGGTGGGTCGCTCTGGTTACATCTTTGTGATTGGCTGAAAATGGATAATGTCCACGTTAAGGATCAAGCAAATTGAAAGAACAGCTATGAAAAATATAGAGTATAGTTTATTAATAGGTTGAATGCATATGTTTAGTGTTTCTCTCAGTCTTGGCAGAGTTAGTTTAATATGGGTGATTCCCTTTGAACGACTCCATGATATAAAATTAGAATAAACACCAAAGTAATATTAAAAATTGTCAAAGTATAAAATCCAAAAAAGCTCAAGAATAGATCTTTCATATGTCCCCATGGTCTAATGCAGGGGGCTAATCGTTCCCTGTGAGTCTTTGTTTCTTGACGAATCTGCGTGTCAAAAGCTCGTCACAGAAGCTGCACTCCCATGGCTGACAAATGAGCAGCTGTTAGAAATGAGGTCTGCTTTCAAAAGCTGATCCTTGTTGAGGATTCATTGTGTACCGAGATGAAAAACGCATCAAAATCTTTTAATTGTGTTTGACTGAGGCGACCAAATGCCAATTTAAAGGACAAGTGTCAATACTCCAAAAGCTTGTTTAAATGATACTGTCATAAAGAAAATGGCTGCCCTTGTCTTCCCTCATCAGATGAAACCTCATTAGATCACACTGATGTAATATATTTGCTAGTGAAGGACACTGTGACTTAAGATACAGTATGTCAGGGGTAGGGTTGCATATTTAGTTTTTGGGATAATACAAACAGTAACAGAGACTGTACAGCTGATACAAACCTGAATGTCAACACTATGTGGCTCCCAGTAGCGGATCGTCCCAAACAGAGACGCAAGCTTCAGCGCATGTCTCCTCAGAATGGGAAAATCCTTAAGATGTACAATGGTTTGAAGTCGAGCAAAGGCAGATTGCTATAGTTAGCTTTGAGCTCGACCCTGCTTTGCAGCTCAATGATTCTGTAGCGGGTACCACTGAACATACTGATGTGGCAAATACTTTCAGTTCCCTTTTATTTTTCATGTCCTGAAACCTGTCGCCAAAGGCATGATGGAGTTTCCACACTCAGCAGAATATTCTGGCTTTTGTTTTCGTGGAGTGGGAAAATGCACAGCGTTACCTCTTTCCAGTCACATTTGCTGCAGCTTTAATTTTGCTTCAAATGGTTTCACATTTGAAAGTAGAGAGCTGAGAAGCTGGCTGGAGCTTGAGGTTCAGCTCTGAGAGGTACCTTCACATCAGGCTTTCTCTTCATCTCCGTGAATTCTTCGAGACAATCTGATATTTTGAAACAATTTTACTTTGTCCGGTACTAGCAGTAAGTTATTTTAACAGATGGTCTCACAGGCTGCATACTGCCCAGAGGCCAGGCGTCCCTCACCCCTGCTGTGTCTAATGGACGGAAGCTGAAAGATGATAAACAGCAGCAACATTACTGCAGAGATAGAGATGGTTTGACTTGCTCAAGCTCAACGGGCAGTGGAGTCAAAAACAGGGAACTGTGTGTGTGTGTGTGTGTGTGTGTGTGAGAGAGAGAGAGAGAGACTGGCATTACAGACAAAGTAGCACCTTGAAAAATGTCAAGATATAAAAGAAAAGAAGTAGTGAGTGAAGGATGAACAAGGAACATGGACAACAATCAAGTCTATTACTGATGACAGATTTTCTGGACATCAACACCAGAGGTCTTATAGGCCCCTTCCCATCAGCCCATTGTGTGTTCTGGCTGCTCAAAACAATAATAGCTCTGACATCAGGAAAAATTTAGACCTTAATACCTTTTATGGCATATTGGGATTACATCCAGATTGGACAGCCACGTCGACAGCAAACATAGTTACCAAAGCCTAAGTCATAACTACAATGACTCACGTAGATAGGTTGGTGATGTCTGGACATGTAAATTCCAATCTGATCTGAACAGTATAGATGGTAAAGATATTTGAAAACTGAGCACTGCACAGGCCATCATAAACATGCATGATGAATACACCACTACTTGTGAGCAAGGTGGCTGTTTCACTTGCACTACGACACACTTAGTTATTGTGAAGTCTGGATCATCTTATAATAGTGATGGATGTCTCAACGACTAAAATATTACATTTGACAAGTTTGATGAAACAATAAAGCCAGAGGGATCACGAAACAGACTGATGGAAAAGGTGAAGTCATATTTACGAATTACAATGTGGGTGAATTATTTAATTAATGAAAAACTTTCCACTGAAATTGTGTATCTTGATCAATGGAAGCATTCATTTGGTAAATGCTGATTGATTTCACTGCCATGCAGCTGCAATCATGTTGCAGCAGCACCTTTGATCCCGAGAAAATTACAAAATGGAAGATTAAAAAAAAAAAGGTAGAAAAGTGAAGACTTCTAAACTGGCAAATAACCAAATCTGTACTTTAATTAGACTTGTGCTGCAAGTTATTTACTATGCATGAAGGAGTAACTTATCCCAAGAGATCAAACAAAAGCTGTTTTTGGGCCTTCGGTCATGAATTGAGCACTGTGCTGTCTGAGTGACTACCTGTTTGTGTTTGTGAAAGATAAATGCAGACTTAAGATTCAATGAGAGTAAAGGCAGTGGGCTAACAGGGCCAAGCTGCTGGCATACTATTTCATGCCGTGTTTGGCTTCCCCCACTGGCACAAGGTGGAATAAATCAGCACACGCACACATGCACACATACACAGTGCCCTGCTTTAGCCACCATATTGGACTGCATATTTAGTGTCAGGACACATCATATTTCTCCTGAGGACTGAAATGCATGAAGCGTGAACAGAATCCTTGTTAGCGTCTCTAAACAGACTACTGAAAACTGAGAGGGAGAATTTTTGTGCATATGTACTGCATGCGTGTGTGTTCGTGTGTGTTTGCAAGTACTGTGGCCGACACAGAAAGTTGGCAGTTTTCCCTCCTCCAATTTAAGCATCTGAGCAACAGAATTTTGACAGTGGGAACAATTAACATTAGCGAACACAAATTAAATCGGCAGCCAGATGCAGCTTCGCTAGAAATCCATACAGAATACTGAATCTAATGTGCCCGAGTGTGAGTCTGTGCAATAGCCACAGCATGTCCGTCTGCTTGACTTTTCGGTAATGGGAATGACAAAAAGGGTCACGCGACACAAAATAGCTATGGCTTCCCTCCATCAAATTCCTTTTATGCCACTAACTTTAAAAATTCATATTTCACCCAGGCTGGGAACAGTGTTTGTCTGTGTCAACTTCCCCATCAAAAAAATGACTTTTCACATCTCAGCACAGCCACATGGGTGTGTTTGTATAGTACGGTCTATAAGCAGACCTATGACTAAAGCATGTAATATGTGCAGAGTTGAATACATAATGGATCCATCCATTACGGTTGAATGTTAAGGAAAAAAAAGAAAAAGAAAAAGGTTTAGAGCAGCAGGGTTCCTTCCATTAAAAGACATTAAAAGAGTGTGATTGTGCCCCGAGGTGTTCTGGCAGCCTGTGTGAGTATGTGTGTTTATCTTTGTATAAAGGACATAGGCCATGGAGGGGGCACAGAGCAGCAGGATGAATATGTGGGTTTTTGCCCTGCTTTTTTCACACATCTAATTCAATTAAACTGAATAACTGCACATATTATGAAGGTAAAATAATAAATAAAAAGATATCCGCCATAACCTGACAGCATGTCTGTGCTCCAATTCAGTGTATAGCAGAGGGGTTTAGAGTGTACTGAACAATTAACATTGACAGTCTAGAAATACAAATGGCACGATCCCATAAAAAAATGGCATTTTGAAGATGATGAAATCCGATTTGGAAAAACTCAATGTTCACCTGCAGCGGGGCTATGGCACTTTGGAAGTGTTTCCCTGTCAAGCATGATTGAGCTCTGTCTTTGAAAATCAAACTGTCTTGAAGAGAACTCTCAATCATTTGATATGTGGTGGGTTTGTTAAACAGCGCTGCACTATAATCCCTCCTATGGCGACCATGCCAATCATTTGTGTGTGTGTATGGCATTTACATGCCAACACAATGCAAGCGTGTCTTTACGATCGTCTCTTTAAGCATGGCTGCAGCGGCACAGAACACACGATGAGTGACTTACACATATGTGAGTGCACACAAACACGCTCATACATGGACACGTCTGCGTGCATGAGGTATTATGTGTGCCAGAACCGGGTGGTATTTTGATTGGCTGGGGGGGTGTTTGAATATTCATGAGAAGAAAACCATTTGTGGTTTGATGAATGCTGACAGAAGGGCCTGCTGGATAGGAGTTGACACAGCTAAATTAGCTGGAGACTGATGTCATTTTGTCACAGGAGCACACACACACACACACGCACACACAAACAGAGAGAGGGAGAGTGCAAACCAAACTGAAAGCTACTTAAACAGGAAAATACACCCAAAAACAAAAGTGTGATATTATTTCACACTTTAAGTGTGAATTGAGCCTTGAATTAAGATGTCACATGATACACTATGGAGATGTTTCATCAGTGCGTAATAACTCTGTGAGCTCATGAATGTTTTGTTTGAGATATTCCATCCCAGTGAGTATGATTTGAATGAGCTGCTTCCAGCTGTGCCTGAGAAAATGCAGCCACAAACCTTAGTAAAATCACCATGGGTGCTGTCATGGTGTCCTGCCTGCTGTTTCCCATTATTCACCATCATCTCCAGGATTTGTCGAGAGATGACACCGTCACTGCAGTTGGACTTGGCTGTACAATACTAACAAACTACACACACAATATCCTCCAGCTGACACACACACATTAATTCATGCATAATGCATGTTTACCTGTGCATACCTCCCCTCGCTCTTTTACCTCACTTTAAGGCCACTTCATCTTCATCCTCTACTTTTCCCTAAACCTCTTCCTTCCTCTCCCTCACTGCTGTGCTTTTCTCTTGTCATCTTCCTCATACCCTATTTTACTCCTTCACCCAACTCTTTGTCCTCTGAACCACTTCCCCCTCCTTCTCCTCTGCAGTAAAGGAAACAACACCATCACCAGTAAAACTGTAAAACAGTAAAACCTCCCACAGACCTCAGTGGGCGGGCAGACAGACAGACAGACAGACTGACAGACTGGTGCTTAATGCCCCACTACCACTCCAATCCCTAGTACATCTCCTTTCTTCATTTCCACACCCACATTCAATTACTACAAATTACAAGCAGTTTAATTATTATGGTGCAGGAGCTCTGCTGTTCATTAGCTAAAGAACGACAGGACTGAGTACAGACAGAAAAGAGTGGGATGAAGTTTTTTTTAAGCTTCACGATGCGAATGGAAATGTACGGTGGGAGGAGGGTTTTGGCAAATGAAAATGCAGCAAATGAAGCATGAAGGAAGTGAAATATCATGCTGGCAATAAAGTAAACACAATGAATGGTGATGATCTAAAAGACAATTTAAAAAGATGTAAGACCGCATACAGTGGGATGATCAATAAGCTATTTTGCACACTACATGATAGAATAGAATAGAATAGAATAGAATAGAATAGAATAGAATAGAATAAAAACAGCTACCAATGGTGGACAAAACATACTTTGCTCAATCTTAATTCCCCCTCTTGGTTCAGTTTTTTAAATATTTATTGTTCGTCTGATTTTCACATTTTCTCTCCATTCATCCAGTGATGTCAAGGCAAATTGGATTTCATGAGGGGAGGCAAGACAGATGAGAGGATATTAAAAAACACAAAGAAAGAGAGACAGCTTCTCTGTTTCAAAGTGATCGAGGATGGGATGAAGAAAGACTTTGTGTATGACTCTAATCTAGCGCTCTGTGTCTCCACAGTTGAGCCTCAGTTCAACCCCCATCGTCTTTCCCCTCCGTTCCCAAGCTGTGTTTCACTCATAGGGCCGTTGTAAGCTGCTGTTTCATTTGATTTGCACATTTTGTTTTGAAGCTGTCACATTCGTCCATCTGCAATATCTTCTCTCACTCTCCCTCTTATCTTTCATCCTCTGTCACTCTTAAATTTGACTGTTTCCCTCTCTGTCATCTTGATTTGTCATAGTTTATCTTACAATGATGACAGAGGATGAAAAGCTGGCATCAACACAACCCCACACAAAGCACTTGAAATTCACAAATAAAACAATATTTGAACAGAGACCAAGTTGCATATACACATATGCAGCATGAAAGGCTAATCTGTTGACAAGTGCATCGTGTCTTCATGCGTGGGCGTGTTTGTTTCTTGATGAAGCGGTGATGAAATGGGATGATAGCAACTGCTGTTTCAAAAGCACAATTTCAAATGGAATACAAAACAATGGATATCTTCAACAGATAGCATTGTTCTTCTTTGAGTTACGCATGAACAATGCAGCATTTTATGTGGAGAGCTGAAGGGTGACATTTATGAGTGATGACCTCCCTTTTGATTTCTAACACACACACACACACACACACACACACACACACACACACACAAACACACACACCACACATGAGAACACGGAAGATACACTCATCTTCATGCACCATCCTGGGAAGTTTGACAGACACAAGCCGTGGCCTTTATTACCATTTCCACCACCTTCTCAAATCTCTGTCTCTCAGAAAACATTTCTCTGTTGACTTTCACTCCTTCAGCACAGCTCAGACAGACACACAGCCGCAGGGGCTCCTTTCACCACGAGCACGTCAATGTGTGTTAGTGTGACGGAGCGTTGTGTTCTACGCCGAGATTGGCAGAGATGAGGAGGTTGAGTTCAGAATGTAGAAAGTGTGTGAGTGTGTATGCATGCATGTACACCCCCCATGGTAGATGGGGGGGTATACAAGAATTTAGATGGGAAATTTGTGTGACGTGACCTTTTCACTGTTCTGTGGGTCTGAGTGTGCATATCTGGCTGTGGTATGTTCACAAATTGTGTATGTGTGTGAGTTTGCCCTAGATGATGTTTAGTCTCACAGAAGAATTTCCTGGAAAGATGAGGGACAGGAAAGAAAATATATCCCATATGTACAATTTGTGAGCATTTAAATTGTATGATTACAGTCAATGGATACACCGTACATTTTACACATCAGGGGCGCAAAAATGGACAGCTGTACACGTGCATTTGTCATGGTTACATTATTTATGATCAAAAAGTTGTGAGTCAAGAGCTTTGCAAATGCAGCCAAACATCAAGTAAGTGCAGTAACACAAGACAGAAATTAGCAAGCTAGCTAACATTACGTCTCTCTCACCCCCCACCGCCACCCCCCAGCTTCCTCTCTCAACCTCCATCAACCTCTGGCAGTCCAAGGCTCCTCTGTTAGCGATGTAAAGACCAACACTCCCCTGGCACGCCAAGCTCCCAGTCCACTACAGGAAGAGTCAGTTAACTGCACGGCTACAGTTAGGCAGCAGTAAGCGGATAATTTAGCAACAAGTAAAAGTATCTATCTCTATTACAAGTCGGTGTACCATCAAAATGATTTTGAAGCTGTTTTTAAGGTAGGGTTTACTTACATAATGTAGGTCGAGCTATCAGAGTTATCAAACTTTGCCACGACATGAATGCTATCTATAAGCAGCTGAAATAAGTGAAACAACAAATTTTAGCAGTATTCATCTTCACCTATTTTCCTTTAACCCTAGCTTCTAATACTATACATGTTTATATATGTTTATCTAGCTATAACATAATCTAAAGAGAAACACATGACAAATAATCCCCGGAAACAAACTACATCTTTTCAGTTTTGCTGATATGGCTGCATTGTGCATTTCAAAACTGCTGCATCTGCTAACAGCTGTCCATCAGACATGAGCAAAGCAATAGATGTCACTTAAGAATGAAACTTCCATTAGGCAGATTAGATTGCTTTGCTTTTGGCTGCCTTTAAAATCAATATTAGTTTCACATTGAGACCAAAAAAAACAAAGAAAAAGTCTTAGTACAGAATAAAGAGATGCATCATATTAAGGTGGTTCAGTAAGTTTTTAAAAATGTTCAAACACTGAAAAGATGCTCCCATTTTGCACAAGCATAGCCAAGCCCTCGGCAGTAATTGAATGTGCTGTATCTTCTTTGCCTCTCCATTATCTTTCACTACATCACCTGAAGGCCTCCTATCAATCAACATTACAATGAAACACGGCAGCCTTGACGGAAGGGAGAGATGAAAGAGCAAGACGAGGTGGACAGCAGTAAAACTGATTTAAGACAGGTGGATTTCTACAGTCACCCACTGGATCACTGAGGAATAAGATACTTGGCATAGGTCAGAAAATATACCTAAATATAGACAGAAAAAAAGGAAGGATCCATCTGAAAGCATCTGATAAGAAAAGGCACACAATCTGAATGGTAAAATTAATTAATGGGTACTTTTCGAATGCTAGGCTTTTATTTCTCCTCCTTGCCTTCCACTTGTAATGCTGTACATTTTATTGCGCATAAGCACTTGCTGGCCACTTGTTTTCAGATGTGCTGATCTGAGAGCACGTAACTTCTGCTAGCAGGCTTTGTGATGACTAACAGGATGGTGATTCATTCTCAACTGCATCTGAAACTTTTTACTTACCTTGTATTGTATGTGAAAACATTTTAGATTAGATTTTTTGGAAAGTGTTGTGTAAATCTGATAATATGCCAGGGGGCAGTGTCTATGGCGATTATGTGTAATGTGGAACAAAAAAGGTTTTCTCATCATGTTTTGCCTCTCCTTCAACTCTTTCACTGCACATTCATCCCGTTAAGTTAAGTAGAGTTATTTTACCTGCTATATGAGTACATTCACTCCCCTGGAATCAATCTATTCTGTGACCTCTCAATAATCTTTGTGTCCTTTGTCTCCATTTTCCTCCCCCTCTCGTTCACGTGCTTACAGATTCTTTCTTCATACTTTTCCTCCTGGAGTCTCTCACTCCCTATTCCCCTTAAGTCTTATCCAATAGTCTTTCCCTCTTTGTCTCTCTGGACCTATAAGTGTTTGTCTCCATAATTCAGCCCTCAGCAGATACATTAGCATCTGTCAAGGCTTTGCTCTGTGCTGAGAGCTTTGGCAAAAGCTGCTCTCTTTTTCTTTTTTGCTCAGTGGCACACTCCAGCACCCTGGCACCTTCACTCATTCCGTTATTTACTCTGACTCACAGGTAATGAAGCAAAGGACTGGTGAAACCGTGCGTGAGATGGGGAAGACATACCACTCTTGGAGCCAGAATGGACATCTGGCCTTGTGATACTGGAAGGCTGAGTTGCAAACTAGGGATATACAAATGTTTACAGTCAAAGTGAACAGCTGGGTTGGGGGCAGTTTACATGTACAGTGAAAAAGGTGTTTACGTGTTTATGCCAATGCCAACAACTGTGCCATGTATTTTACAGAGCCAAAGTAGAAAATGAAAAACACGTTTTAGATTAGGGCATCTCAAAGCCTGGACCGTGGTTCACATCCAAACCGCATGGCAAGTTGATTCGGACCCAGCAAATAACTCAGTGATCATCGACTGGCAGCCCACATGCCACATCCATACTACAGAATATAAATGAATGCAAAGAATGTGCACATCTAACATTTCTCACCAGTGGAAGAAGGCCAGTATGTCCCCAGAGTGATCATTGATTAGCTTGCCAACGCCTGGCAACGAGCCAAGAAGTCTGTAATTCATAGTTCACCCGTTCTACAACATGGGGTTATTCTCCAACTCCATCCTCTCTACTCTGAGGACCCAACATCAAACTGCTCAGCGCCCAGGCTGGCCATTCCCCAGAGCCGTTAGTAAGGGATTGACCAGACCACAGGAGGTAACTCCTGGTAGATGTCATTGAATCACTAAGCTTATCTATTAGACACAAGACATGGTTAAGTCTCAAGCTGAGTGTTCTTCTTCACTTCCTGGGGTCCAGAAGAGTAGAGATAAGGACTCATTCATTGGTAGTTGTGCTGTGGGTTATGTATTGAGTCCTGTCTGCCTCTGTTTCACGCTGGCCCAATCACAAGAGCTGTGACATTAATTAATTGATTAAATAATTTCAAATGACTGAAATGATTAAATGGACCTCTGACCTTGGGAAAAAAAAAACAGATGTGGACCATTGAGTGATAAGTGTGAGAACCCCTGCTATAGATGAAAAACACAGTTGTTGCCTCTAACTTGGGAAATTCTAGTTGATTGCACATTTCATTTTTCAGTTGTTCATCTTGAGTTCAGTGTATTCAGACTGGGGAAATAAGTTTTCACTACATCCCAGGAAATGTTTTGTGGCTAGCAAACATCTTGTTAGCATGCAAGCAGCTTCTATGTAGCTCCTAAAAAAAAAATAAATAAATAAATAAAAATAAACTGGATATTGCAGGAAAAGTCATCAATGCTTTTTGTGCAAACTTTCCAAACTTTCAGTTGCTGACGGAATTTTAAAGCAGCAAATGTTGTTCTTTTCCCCCAAGATGATGTAAATCAGAAAACAGAGGACACTGTTTAAATTTTCAGGACACACAGCTAGCACCAGCTAGCTAATCTCAACGCTGCATTAAATGATGAACAACTTTCATTCTGATTTTATGGGTGACTGATACAGCGCTCATCTCTGTATATTTTCCACCTCATCACGACAATGATGGTACACATCCAATAAAGATTATACATTCTGTTTGAATAAGATTACTCTGAACATTGGTGTTCAATTCTATATGTGATATAAAGTATAGAGAACATTCAAATCATCTGTGTAAGGCGTCGTGGCTGTAGAGTTCAGTATGATGTAACTTTCATCATGATAATTATGGAAGCAATTAAAAAACAAAACCAATGAGCCCTCTAAGATATAACACTGAATAATCAATCACATCAACCAAACAGTAATATTTACCCATTTACTGCTGCATATTTCCCATGAACTTTAGTGGATGAATGTGAAGTGATACATATTACTGGCACGAAGCAGGGTCATTGAGTTGAGGCTCCGAATGAAAGCATGAAAGAAAGAAATATTTTGATCCATTCTGTTACGACCTCCAGCTGGCACAGTTAACTGAGAGACCAATTGAGTTATATTAAAAGTCTTTCATTACTTTTCAACTCTGTAGCTGAGTATAAGAAGAGAAGAAACAGATGAGAAGAAACCAACAGAGGGAAATTATAAAGCCGAAACTGGGCCAAATGACAGAGGCCCTGACAGGTTTGTGTTCAAGTGGACCAAGACAAGAGCGACCTCCATTTCCAATTGACACTTTGATGTGTAATCTGGAGCAGCCTGCTGCATCTGCCTGCTCTGTCTCATGCACATCCAAACACTCACACGCAAATCAACAAATATATATACTAAAGCTCAGGCTCTGATCTGTCTCCCTCCCAGCTTAATCTGACAGCTATGTCAGCCTCGATAAGCCTCTGTTTGCAGCTGAGGCCCGGCGGTCTCTGCCTAATTGCATTATCTTTCAGCTACCTGAGACACCACTGTGTTTTATTCTGCTGATGCTGATGCAGAGATGAGATGTTAGCTATTGTAGAGGGAGACTGGGAACAAAGTGGGTGCTGTGTTGACAGCATTGCTAGCCACTTAAAGGCAATAGTGTGCGATGATTATTGTTGGCGCAGTAGAAACGTGCACAACACGCTCACATTCATACAGAGGCGCAACCAAAAATAATAACACATTGCATGCAAATAACACACTTATTAAATCCCACAGGATGGCTAATCAATTATTTATTCATTCCCCCGTGCTGAGAGTGATGTTCTTTTGAAATAGTGATGACACGGACTAGACAGTGTGTTTGTGTTGTTGCTATGTGAAAAAATGTGAACCGTCCTACCAGTTCCTTGTGTGTGACACTTTGAATAAGATTGTGTGTACTGTATGTTTAATATGTGCCGTGTACAGCTTGTGTATCTGAAAAGTGAAATCTATAACTTACTCCTGTTACAAGATAGGACTTAGGACTTCTTGTGCTACCATTCAGTCTCATTGCAATACAGTAGCCTGTCACCCTTCCATTTCAGTATGCAAATAAAATCTCCTTGCAGAAGAGCTGACACACACAAAGTGATAGAAACCTAAATCAGTGTGATATTATTTTATATCAGAAAAAAACGTGTTACTTTTCTAGACTGCAATTTCAACACTTTACCAAAACACGTTATCAAAACCCTGACCTGGGTGGTCTTGCTTGTGCTGACCTCCAGCAGATTAACTTGCTTTGCTGCAGATGTGCACTCTAGGTGTGCTAGCATGCTGTGACATCAGTGGTTGGTGTGGTCAGAGGTGTAACACACATCTTTTCAGCATGATATTAAGTCCTCAAGGGTTGATTAGACTATTGACTATTTTCTTTCATATATATCCACTACAGCCCAGCCAATATAAACTTTTTGAGGTGGATACCGATATAGTGAATTTTCAGATAACAATATTTATTATGAGCTGATAACTTTCAAAAGATAAACAAATAATGTCACCAAAAAATCTTGACATGGATTTCTTTTCTTTTCTTTTTTTTTTTTTTTTTTTCCAGAATCAAAAGTGGGGCATTTTATGGTTGAAAAATCACCTTGTCAGTGTTCTCCTCGTTCAAAATTGCCTCAAACTGAGTTTGGCATCTCTGCACTGAAATTTCTTGTTACCTCTTGGCCAGCACACACTGATACTGATATACTGTATATCTGTAATAAGATAATTCCCTGATTCCATTTCAGCAGGGAGGCTTTGGTTCAATGCTTTATACTTTATAACATCCAAACTGTGCACTGGAGAAATGGCTGTAGCTTAAGTGTCACAGAAAAATATCAATATATTGGCAGTGCATAGAGGCAACTTATTCCCTCAACGCTCCACCTTTGTCGAGGAAATGATGATGCGTGGTCACTAAGACACGCACAACACAGCTTAACCTCAACATATTTTGTCTGGTCATTGACAGCAGTGACACTGATTGGTCTGGTAATGGTGGTATGGTATTGATTCGTTCAGCTGCAGACAGCAGACATTTAGCGTAAAGGTAGAGGTAGTAATTCACTTTTTGCCAGCATTTTGTGCTTCATGGGGACACAAGAAATAAGGCCTAAGTGAGGGAGACACATGTGACTAAACTAGTGGTTGATGACATGAGTTTGAAGCATGCCGTTATAACTGGATATCACAATTTGTGTTTGAGAAACCACGCTGAAACATGACAGCGACGCTGCAAGACATGCAGAGCAGATAAACATAGCATGAACAGCAGAGACAGAATTACATATACATTTATAATTTACGGGTCAGTGTAGATAGATGCGGGGAACTAGTGTGTACTTACAGGAATGAAAAAATGGACACCACGCACAGGGGGTGCGTTACACATAAACAGATGCATAATTCACACAGGCAAAAACATGGGATCAGAGGAAGTATACTACTAAGTGAATGTCGATGTAAAACACATTAAACTACTTTTTTTTTCTCTCGAAATACATGTAGCATTGGTCGTATTTGTACAAAGCTGTGCTGAGGGGCTTGGGGCAGCTTTCTCCATCGATTTGCTAAACTGAGGCCAGCTACTCTGAAAGCTTGTGGATACAGTTACCTGCAAGTGTGTGATAGACAGTGGGGACTGGTGCATATGCACATGCAACGCGCTACATATATGTTTGGAAACAACAAGGCCACTGGTGTGTATGTGTAAATAATCTACAGCATGAACTTCAGGTTTCTATGTGTTCAATACATGTAAGATGCTTGGATGCTTCCCCAACCATAGGATGCAGTTAGTTAGACACACTTCATTTTTCTCAGACCAATAGCCTGGTGGGAGCCACAGAGACTGACGCTGCCTTGAGCAGAACCATTAAGGAAATGAAAGTTATTGATCAAAACGGATTAACCCAACTTGATCTCCCAAAGGCAGGTTGAGAAATTTTAATCTGACCCAACATGGCCACATGTATCCCAACACGCTGGCATGCTGCCCACATATAGACTCACTGACACAAATATTTAAACCTACAGCCATACAGACCAAGATAAAGTCATTTCGAGACTGCTAATATAAGCCAAAAGCCATAATTAGCAACTGTACAACACTGTGTTTCACGCGTTGCCTCTGTGACTTTGAAACCAAACTTGTGCTCGAAATGAAAGCTCTAAACATACTATGATTTGTAAATCCCAGGAAAGCGACTGTACTCTACCACATCGATTGTTAGGTGAGTGTTTCTGACAGGGAAAAGTAGCGCTTGTTAAATCTGTACCCATTCAAACGGGATACATTTCTCAGCAGACAAATCTACTGAACGTTACATGACAGAAACAAAGTATGAGAGATTTGGGAAAACCTTTTAGAAATTGCTTTTTCTGTTGCGCTTCGGCACGTCTGTTATTTACTGAGAAACGGATGCGCGCTATCATCCAAGCTGACAGGTAAAGCCATTTAAACTTTCCCAGGGAGAAGAAGAGCCCAAGGCTTGGCAGTATAACGCGTGCACACACACACACACACATGCAACCAGATCAGTTCAGTAAGCTTCTAAACAGATGCTTGAGAAGAGGAGAGCCGTCAGCAGGCGGCAAGTATGTCAATGTAAAGCATTGAAGTGCTTGTTACAGTTCAGTATGTGGCCTTGGCAAATGTTTTTCTTTATGGATACTGAATACATATGTATGTTTTGTAGATTTCTATGAGCACATTCATTAATCACAATCATGAACACCCACTGCCTTATTATCAAGAAGGTGATATGCAGTAATGGAAATGTACGTTTCAGACTGAGCATGTAGACTAAAACAATGCCTATTAAAACCTCAGTGAGTGAAAAACTATAAGATTCTTGGTTTGGTAACAGGTGACAGTATCATGGTTGGGTATGAAAGGGGCATCCTCGAAAAGCTCAGTCGTTCACAAGCAAGGATGGAGGGAGGTTCACCACTTTGTGAAAAACCGTGCGGGCAATTAGTCCAGTATGATCAAAAGATTAAGAGAAATCTCTGTTTGCAAGGAGCAAGGCCGAAAACCAACACTGAATGCATGTGACCTCTGATCCCTCAGGCAGCACTGCATGAAAACCTGACATAATTGTATAAAGGATATCACTGCATGGGCTCTGGAATGCTGGAAAACCACTGTCTGTAAACACAATTCATCGCTGCATTTACAAATACACATGAAGACTCTTCCAGGCAAAGCGAAAGCCATAAATCAGCAACATCCAGAAATGCAACTGACTTCTCTGAGCCTGAAGTCCTCTGAGATGGACGGACACAAAGTGGAGAAGCGTGCTGTGGTCTGATGAGGCCAGCATCTGTGATAGTTTTAGGGTGTGTTTGTGTTAACTTGCACATCTGTGAATGCACCATTAATCCTGACAGGAAAATATCTTACTTTGAGTAACATGCTGCCATCCAGATTGTCTTTTTCAGGCACGTCCCTGCAAGAGAAGACCAAGCCACTTCGTGCATATCTTACAGGATTATTGCTTTGTAGTAAAAGAGTATGGCTAGACTGGCCTGTCTGCAGTCCTGTCTCCTCTTGAAAATGTGCGCCGCATTATGAAGCAAAAATTACTACAACAGAGATGCCGACTGTTGAGCAACTAAAGTCATAATCAAGCAAGAAGGGGAAAGAATTTCTTTCAAAAGTTCGACTATTAGTATCCTCAGTTCCAAATACTTACTGAGTGTAGTTAATAGAAAAAGTGATGTAACACAGTGGTAAGCAGGGCTCCAGACTAATTCTTTTTCCACTAGTAGCACCGGTCCCAGTGGTGCTCTGAAAATTTTAAGTCGGGAACACCCCTTAAATCAAGAAGCGACACAACACACATTTTCTTCCATCTTCACTGTATTACTAATGCATGCCTTGGTAATAAAAAGACAATTTACAAAAATAACAATGAGCTGTTTTATTTTAAAGGGAAAAAGTCACAAAGGGAAGTTGTGCTTTCAGAGAAAGTCATTAGCAGCACCTCCTGAAGCCAGAGACATGCGTATTATGAAAACCATCAATTGATAAAAAACAGGGAACCGGTCCAACACGGGTTGGACTGATCCATGTTATAAACGTCTCATACAGGAAATGGCTGCATCCTCACTATGCTGCATTTTTAAAATTGATAATCTGGTCATGGGTGTCCTGCCCACCTCCAGGCACCCTCTCACTCCATCCTCCTCTGTTTGGGGGAGAGGGGGATGGATCGGGTCTCACAGATGAACAAAACATGTTGTGCAGCGACCACAACCATGTCTGCAGCCTGTTGAGGAGGAGGATCAGATCATCAGAAGTGAAATGTTTTGCTTTCTTTTTTTTGCCTGTGGCATGTTGCCATGGCATAACGTTACCAGTGGAAACGTTGCTCCCGGCCTGTTTTTCATACGTCATTGCACTTATTCAGAGTACATACATTACAAATCTCCATGCATTGGCACATGTTCGTTGTACTGGCCTGCTACAAATGTTTTTTTCTTATGATATTTGAGATTTTTTTCAACAAACTCAGTTGAGTTTTCATGTCAGATAGCAAGTCATCTTCATGAAAATAGCCTTCTTGTCAGCAATAGGAATCATGGTTGCATATGACCTCTGCATGACATTATCTACGATGAAGATGCCCTACAAACATTTAGTTGACAGTGGTTCAATACACTTAGTTCTTATGTCTGTGAGACACAGTAAAGTGAGAGCTCAGATTTTCCACCTGTGTGTAAACTGCACCAATGAAAGAGAACAATTTAACTATAAAATTAAGTCTGTTCTCCTCCTTCAATTTCTAACATTTCTTAAAAAAAAGGTGTCCAAACAGCTACACCTGACAGGGGTAAAAAATCGCTTATTGGACGCTGATGCTGATAAGGTATCCATTAGGGAGAGCTCGTGTGAGTGTTTATGTGTGACAAAAACGGTGGCAAACATCAACAGCTTTGTGACATTATCACGCATGGCTTGCAGATGTGTAACACAACAGCTCAAATCAACGCTGCCGGCGTGATTACTGCCGCCACATGATTATTGGAAGCGAAGGAGAGCTTGACGTATCTTTGTAAGTGTGTGCGCGTGTTTGTGTGGAAGTCACATGGCAGATAGAGAGAAGTGAAGAGAAGAAAAGAGATGCCGAGAGGTTGAATGTAATTTCAAATGACTGCTTGACGAGCGCACAAAAAGACAATGTTTATTCATTTGTCTTTTCGGCCCACGTGCATCTTAATTTAGATTTGCACCCATGCATCCTCCTTTCTTTAACTCTCAGCATTCACTCCCCCCTACGCTCAGCTCAGCCCAGCACAGACACAGCATCTCCCCTGATGCCACAAATAGGGCTCTCTCTCTCCACCACCACCCTGCCTCTCTCTCTCTCTCTCTCTCTCTCTCTCTCTCTCTCTCTCT